>BSBK01006241.1:120000-126872 GCA_027943335.1 Chamaecyparis obtusa
ATCTGAAGTCCAACAAAGAATTTTATCTAACCAAACATAGACATTTCAAATTCTTTGTTCATAAGCTCTGAAAATTCTTTGCACTAATCATCATTTCCTGTAAACACAGTATCATCCACAAATATTTCTGCCAAAACAATTTTGTTATCTGATCCTTCTTTGATGTATAAATTGTTGTTGTCATTAGCCCTTTTGAAATCAATTTGAGTAAGATAGTTATGTAATCTTTCATACATTGCTCTAGGAGCTTGTTTCAGACCATACAATGCTTTGTGTAATTTGCAGACCATATCCCTTTTGTCTAGATCAATAAAACCTTTAGGTTGTTCAATGTAGACTTCTTCCTCAAGAATACCATTGAGAAAAGTAGATTTTATATCCTTCTGATATACCTTAAATCTTTTATGTGCTGCATATGCAAGTAAAGTCCTCACACCTTCTAATCTTGCAATAGGAGCAAAAGTCTCTCCATAATCTATTCCTTCTTCTTGAGAATATCCTTTACATACCAATCTTGCTTTGTTTCTTGATACTTGACCCATCTTCATTCAACTTATTTCTGAATACCCATTTTGTCCCAATTACATTTTTATCTTTAGGCCTAGGTACAAGAGTCCATGTCTTATTTTTCTCTATTTGCTCTATTTTTTCATTCATAGCCTCAATCCAACTTTCATTTTCTAATGCATCTTTGACATTTTTAGGTTCAAAATCAGCAAATAAACATGTACCTTTTAGTTTACTTCTTGTCATAGTACCATCTGATTTGTTTCGAATAATCTAATCTGGTTTATGATGCTTTCTGACGTACTTGGCTAAGACAGGTACCTTGCTTCCTGAATGAGTTACATTGTCATCTTCTTCATCTTTAGGTTCAGATTGCTTCAGCTCAGTAGATACTTTCTTGGTAGCTTCAAACTAAGACTCAGTACTTTGTGACTCGGTCTGAACTTCTTCTTGTGACTCAGTAACTGTACTGGGCTCGGTAGATGTAGTCTCCTTACATGTGTTTGGAAATGTATCAGGTTCGATGTAAACAAATTTTTTGTAGTCCTCTAGTTCCCTTTTGCTTTCTTCTTCAATCTTTTCTACAAACTCATCAATTCTCACATGTGCACTTTCTATGATTTTGTGAGTAGACAAATTTAGACATCTATATGCCTTACTTTTAAAAAAATATCCCAAAAATATTCCTTCATCACTTTTTACATCAAATTTTCCTTTTCTAGATTCTTTTAAGATGTAACATTTACTACCAAATACTTTTAGGTAACTTACATTTGGTTTGTACCCATACCATAGCTCATATGGAGTCTTGAATGTGTCTTTTCTCAGCTGTACTCGGTTCAAGGTATGAACTATAGTGCTGATAGCTTCCTTCCAGTATTTCATAGCAATGTTCTTTTCAATCATTAGAGTCCTTGCATAGTCCATGATAGATCTGTTCCTTCTTTCAGCTATTCCATTCTACTCAGGAGTTCTCAGGGCTGATACTTGTCTTTGATTCCTCTTTCAATGCAGAAATTATTGAATTCATGGGAGATGAATTCACCACCTCTGTCTGATCTCAAGCATTTTATTCTTTTTCCTGTTTCCTTTTCTACTCTTGCTAAATACCATTTGAACTTCTCAAATGCTTTTAGACTTTTCTCTTAAATACATAACAGTCATCATTCTAGAATAATCATCAACAAAGAGAATAAAGAATTTTTCTCCGGTATAGCTCTCAATTCCAATAGGTCCACATAAATCAGTATGCACAATTTCCAAAATATCTTCAGACTGATAGTTTTTACTTTTGAAACTAGACTTTCCCATTTTACCAATTTGACAATTCTTGCATAGACCAGCATCAGGTTTCTTCAAGGTAGGAATACCTCTTACTTTCTTGAATTTTCTTATTTTCATCATGTTGTCAAAATTTACATGACATAACCATTTGTGCCATAACCAACTTTTCTTCAATTTGAGCAATAAAACATGAGTAATCACCCAGATCAAGATAAAATAGGTTACCTTTGGTTTGTTTGCCTAATCCTATCAGTTTTCCTTTGTCATCCAGTAGTCTTGCTTTGCCATTCATGAATTCAACCTTGAATCCAATGTTGATTAGCTGTGCTACACTTAAAAGATTATGCTTTAGTCCTTCGACCCAATATGCATTATCACATATATGTTCTTTGGTTAATGAAATTCATCCCTTTCCTTTTATACAACAGGGTTCATTGTTTCCAAACCTTACATTACCACCATCAAAGTTTTCAAAGTGTTCAAACTTGGTCCCGTCACCAGTCATATGATGTGAACATCCACTGTCTATAATCCATGTAGATCATTCTTTCTTATATGAGAGATAAGTGCCATCTCATCTTCATCATTATCAGATTCATCTTTTACAGCAATGAAAACAATTTCTTCTTCACTATTATCCGAATCTTTAGCTAAGAAACATGTTTTCTTACCTTTATCCTTGAATGATTTGAAATTTTTCTTGCCATTGTACTTGTAATTTTTCTTCTCATCTTTGCTTTGCTTGTTTGGACACCTAGCTGCATATGACCAATTTCTTCACATGAAAAATAGATTAAGGGAGTTTTACCTCTATATTTTCCTCTGCCTCTTGAATACTTATTTGCAAGTAATGCTTCAATAACTTCAAGATCGCTATCAGAACTTTCCTCTGATTCTTCTTCACTTTCTGATTGGATTTTCTTCCCTTTCTTGAGTGAAAGTTTGGCCTCAAAAGCTGATTCAATATTTTTAGAAGTTGGAACATAGTTGTCATAGTTATCTAGTTCAAAGGCTGTCAATCTTCCAACTAAGGCATCCAAAGTTATATTGTGATTTTCTTCACATCTTCTTTCTTGAATAGAAGAAACTCTTATTGCATAAATAGGGAGTAATATTCTAAGAACCTTACTTATAACCATTTCATCATCAATTTTTCCTCTAGAAGCTCTGATTGCACTAACACTTGTCTTGATCCTTTCAACATATTTTGCAATGTTTTCTTCTTCTCTCATTTTCATTTGATCAAACTATCCTCTTAGGCTCTCTGCTTTGGCTCTCTGTCACATTTTCATCACCGCCATAGATTTTCTTCAGCTTGTTCCACATTTCATGAGAAGTTGTACAGTCTTTGATTTCATCAAATTCTTCATAGCTAAGAGCTGATGCAATGTCTATCATCATAGTGTTATGGTTCTTTTTCTCTGCAATGTCTTCAACAGTTAATGTGCTAGTAGGAATTGTGTATTCTTGATCAATATATTTGCATACTGAATCACCAATGGAAGCCAGATGTAATCTCATGAGACCTTGCCATGTTGAAAAGTTATTTCTGTTAAGCCTTGGAATTTCTCTTTTGTAAGACATCCTGATCTTTAGCTTAGGTCCTTGAAACCCTTCCTGCAAGCACCAAAAGCTCTCATACCAATTGTTGGAAATATAGATGCAGTAACTAAGAGGGGGGGTGAATCAGTTAACCACAAAAATATTACCACTGATCCCTTAAATATCTTAACAAATTATTTACTATGCCACTTGGTAAATATATAGAGAAATACTGAAAAATTGATCCTTGAAGTGTGTAATAATTAAACTGTTCTTAAGCATTCATCACTGATTAACTTACATAAATAAAGAAAATAACATGAACACAAGAGACACCAGATTTACCGTGGAAACCCAATATGGGAAAAACCACCAATGTAACTAGTTACTATTTTTCACTCTTCTGAAGTGATGCCCGGTTAGAAGCCAACTCGGTAAAAGGTTACAAAACACACTATTAGGTGTGACCTTGTTAGAGGATTTAATCACCCTGCTAGGAGTGGCCTTGTAAGAGGTCTTGAAACAATTCAATAGAACTATTACCTTGTTAGAGGATTTACAAAATGGTTGTTAAACCAACTCGGTTAAGAGATTTTGATATCACTGCTACAATTGTTAGAGAGTAACAATGAAATGACCTACAACTAAATTGCTGAATACAGATCTCTATTCTATTTCACTAGATCCTTACTGATCAATTAAATCTTTGCTATTCCTTAAGGATATCTGACCATCCTTCAAAATTTGCACACACCTTTCTTCAAAATGATTTCTGGATGCTATATATCTTTTATTCACCACTTGACCTTCTATATATATATGCCATGTCATAATCATTTAGATTGTCAAGTCCACACTAATAATTATTATAACAGTCGGCTGGGATAAACAAACTGTAATAACAAAATTATTTGAAAGGGCCGACCTTGCTCGGTAAACATTAATCCTGAAAAGATTTCCTTCGGTGACTGAGAGAACTTGGTAACCACAGTGAATTCTGCAACATCCTTTGGAGACCAAGAGAGCTCAGTAACCACTAATTTTCCTTTGATAACCGAGGAGGCTTGGTTAACACTGTTACCTTGTCATGTTTCCTTTAGACACCTGAGAGAACTTGGTAGACACTAAAATTGCCTAGCTGACTGACTGAGCTCGGTAGATACTGAGAATTGCTTAGCTGACCAACTAAACTTGGTAGATACTGAGAACCACTTAGCTGACCGACTAAACTTAGTAGATACTAAGAACCGCTTAGCTGACCGACTAAACTTGGTAGATACTGAGAACCTCTTAGTTGACCGACTGAACTCAGCAAATACTGAGAACGATAATTGATATGACATTTTTGTGACATCAAAGACAACACATAGCTAATCCAACAATGTCCTTCAAACAATTGTATCCAACAATATATATATATATATATATATATATATATATATATATATATATATATATATATATATATATATATATATATTATATATATATATATATATATATATATATATATATATATATATATATATATATATATATATATATATATATATATATATATATATAATCTTCTGATCATACTGACTAAACCCATGGTAGGTAGATCCCTTCTATGTTTTTTGTATGTTTATGTGGTATTTCCCTTGGTTTGTCTTCACTTGGGGGTATCTCATAGTGGAAATGTAATTAGTGGAGTTGTTTATGTTTCTATTGAATCCATTGGTCTTGTTAAAGTGTTAGCAATGACTTTAACGTGGGAGCATACGCTCTGCTGACCTTTTACACACACACACACTTTTAATATACATATACTTTTCAAAGTACTTTTATCCCTTTATGGATTAGTGAATAATCCTTAAAGTATGGATTTTTATCTTATAGGATCTCTTGATCTCTCCAGTTTCAAATTTTAAAATTTTGATCCCTTAAGGTTGGAAGTGTCCTTAAGACTAGATCTCTTTTTTGTTTTTGGATTTTCTCTTTTGGAATAGAATATTTCTGAGGGTGAATCCCTAATCGGTGGACTAGTGAGTAGTCACATTCACTAGGCAGTTTAATTCCATCTTTCCAGTTGTGTTGTTTCCTTGTGTGGTTTATAGTGGGGCATAAGTTCTTATTAAGCGATGCAATCACATTCCCTTCTTTCTCTTTTCTAAGATGTCTCTCTTATTGTAATCTTGGAGTTGATGAATAATTGAGTCCCTGGGGGCTTAAGGATACCTTTTTCCCTTTTATTTTAATAATATTATCTTTTTCATTGTGATCTCCTTTATGAAGAGTTTGCATCGAGTCCATACTCTTGCTAGAGTGGCGGCTAAATGTATCTTCAAAAAATGAAAGCACTTCCATTTAGGATAGGTTTAGCCCTCTGAGTAAGTGGTCTGTGGTCATGTCAAGCACCTTGAATAGGTCTTTGACCCCATCTAGCTTTTTCTCCCTATTCTACTTCTCTCTCCACATATTTTTAGCCTTTTTCTAGCACCTGGTCCTGAGAAACAGAGATTCTTGACCTCAGGGTGAAGGTCAACCTCGATCCTGACCTAGTTCAAGGTCCACCTGGACTTTGACCTAGGTTATAATCAACCTCAACCCTAACCCTAGGTCACAATTTCAAGTTTCAGAGGTTTCAGGATGTCAGGCTTCATAAAGTTTTATTTCCTGCTTCTAGGTCAGCTATTTCAGATTTTAGAACAGTAAAATCTTAAATTATATTTCATCTAGGTCCATTTCTATGGGTTAAGGTTTAAATGGGAATTTAATTCTCCAATGTCAGCCTCTCTAGAAGTTTTTGCCCTAAACTTGTATAAAAGGAAGCCTTTCTCTCTCATTTTCACATCCACCATCCATAAAATTCAAGCAAGTGAAATCAAGTGATCAAGCAATCATCAAACAAGAAAAAAGGAGAAGGAAAGCATTCAAGCATTCATTCATCCTCAAGCATTCAAGATCCAATTCATCAAGGAGATCCATTGATAGCCATTGAAGGATTCAATCTCTATGGAGCCCCCTTTGTTGAAGATTTCTCCATCCACATTCATTCAAGACTCTTCCTATTACAAGATCCATTCAATATTGGTGTTGAAGATCTAATGCAATTGATTTGAGACATCCTACATATAATTCTAGATCCATTTGGAGCATCCATACTTGTGGATTCAACAATTTGAATCCTCCACAAGGATTTCAATATAAGAAAGGTGAATTGTTCCATTTACTCTATTTATTATTGCAATTTAAATTATAGTTCAAGGTTAATTCTAAAACTAAAGTTTGAGAAAGGTAAACACCTCATCCAAAAAATAAAACCATTTTTCTTGCAAGTACAAGTGCGGAATAGTGAATTGCAATTTAGATCTGAATACTCTTTTTGGTGAACTTTCGAGATCCACGAACAGATATTTCATCGGAATAGTCAGGGTCAAGGTTGACTTTTAGGTGTAAGATATTGCCCCGAGGTAAGATCTTACCCCTATTTTGGGTCAAGGTCAACCTTGCTTAGAAAAATAAAATATTTATGGGTTTTCTCTATTTCTGTATTT
>BSBK01006242.1:0-73659 GCA_027943335.1 Chamaecyparis obtusa
CCCGATGGTTGGTCATGGTGGAGGTTTGTTTTGTTTAGTGTTGTGGTTTTAGCTCCCCATGGTTGGTCATGGTGAGAGCAAGCTTGCATATGTGTTTATCATGTAATTGAATTTTTGGGTTGTTTACTCTTAGATTCTCTCACCCTTGGGAGGGAAGAGAAATCAAGAGGGGGTGTGGAAATGGAGGCAACTCCATGTGTAGAGTCTCCTCCATGTGTGGGGAAGGATGAACCTTGGGTGAGTGATTTTCCCCAAGAGACCTTGCATGTAGCCCTTGTGGCAATGGGGGGCATAAGGAGGGAAAATTGGCCATGTGTGCCTTGTATGTATTTGAGAAATATGGGTCCATGTGTGGCCTTGTATATTATGCAATGGTAATCTCCATGGTTTTGTCTACCACACCCTACAAAGGAAATTCATGGGAATTCCTTAGTTTACTTCTTGAGGGGAATTTGGGAATTTTGTCATGTTTGTTAAATCATGTTGTGATTGTGTGTATATGTTTGTAACCTGTTCAATGTTTTCTCCCCAAGCTCGGGGGTGGTCTCATGAGAGACCTTGGATGGGAGGTGAGCTCCCATGGTCTTTTCCTTGTTTTGTTTGCATTTGCAGATTTTGAAGTATGGAAGCATGATGCTAAAGAAGATAAAGACTTTTGCTTTGATGTGTTTGAATGAGGAATTCACTCTATGTTTGAAAGAGGAATTCACTCCATATTTGATTCATCCTTGTAAATTTGGAATGATGTATTCAATCTCCCTTTGGAGCTCTTGTATAATGTATTTAGAAAAGAAAAACATGTTGCTATATTGATCTATCATTGCCAAATTTATATTTTAGAAGATGCTTTCATTATGAGATTCATGTAAAGAAAAGCAAGCTTCATTTGAATATTGCAATGTTACTTTGTAACCTAGGAATGATGTAAATTTCAAAGGGATAAAGATAATGAGATGTTATGTAATTCATAATATGTATAAGATGAATCCTTGCATGTTTCTTAAAAGACCTTTATCTCTCTCTCTACCATTGAAATTACTCTCTTAATTATTGCAATGAGTTCTTCAAGTTGATAGAATCTATATTGATATGTTATCAGCTCTTACTTGAATGAAATAAGGAGATTGTAGCTCCATTAGATGTTTTAAATTGGTTAAGATCAATTCAAATATACTCTGAATATGTGTTTGAAAAACACTCCTTAGTTCTATAATATTGACAAGAGAAAACTATGAAAAACTATGAGCATTTAGTCTTTAGAAAAGACCTTATTTGAATAACAAATAGACTATGTAAATCTATGTTTCAAATACTATCTAAATGCAATAACTTAAACTTTTCATTTCATATTAGTAACCCATTAAATTTATTGCTATGATTAATGAGTTTAAAAAAGAAATGAACTAGAAGTGCTAAAGAAAAAAAATAGCACTTCCCAGAAAATAAGAGAGCAAAATGCTCTCTGGATTTTGTATGGGAAAGAATTCCCATACAAAATCCAACCACAGTCATATTATAATATATAATCTTGCCACCTTTTATCATGGCAATAAAATAAACATACTTTCAAAATATCCTCACTTACCTTTATAAAGTCTTTTGCCAAGCGCATGTGTTGGATAAAATATCTTGGTCATATTGCCAACCTCCTTATTTATGGGATGTTGACTTTGGACACCTCATCATAGCTTTTCCATTTGTTTTTTTATTCCTCCTTAGCCTTCACTCCGCGAAGAGATATTCCTTGCATTAAAGGGAAAGCTTGTGACAAGGGTACTTTGTTGATGTGGAAGGGAGTGGGTCCCACTTTCCACTTCCTCTTCCATGCTACACTCTCCCCCATGCAGATTAGGCGCAGGTCTTGGATGAGAATACTTTTAAATAGTCAAAACATATCATCACCCTTCCCTTGCGTGCCCCAATGCCCTTGGGTGATAGGAAGTGTGAGTAGGGGGTAGGTTAGTAGATAAGGATGTTTAGTAGGATAATTAGTAGACTTAGAAGATGGGTAATTTTTAGTTGGTTGCTATTAAGTTAGTTTGATGGGGATGTTTAGTGTAATGATAAGGTATTTTAGTATGTAGTTAGTTTGTAATTAGTTTGTTAATAAAGTTAGTTTAGTGGTTATTAAGTTTGCTAGTATAAAGGTGTTTTTTTTGTTATTTTGCATATATGGGTTTTCATTAATATAAATAGATGTTAAGTTGCTTTGTAATTTTCATATATTAATTTGTTAATATTTTATAATTATTAATTAATAAATAAATATAATTAGTGGTTAAGACTTATAGTTTTTATTTTCTAATTTAATAATAAGTTGGATGAATCAGATCATGTATATCCTGTATATCAAATCAACCGATTAAGCTCCATGAACAGATTGGACTTAACTTAAACATTAGTAAATTGGATGACCTTCATATGGAATAACGTAAACATTAGACATTCATGTCCTCTTGTCAACCATTGAGATCTCTAGTTGATGAACGATAATTTTTATCGTCATGAAGATGGACGTACTTAACCTTAATTAATTTTTCCCTAGCATCCTTTATAGACAACATTATCGTGCTTGTTCACCTGATTCTTTGTAACCTCGTCGTTGAACTCATTATCCCGCATCATGATCGTAGGAACTTTATCACTTTAAAAAAAATTTGTTGATTGTGTTTTGACCCAACTTTTGGGCATCACATTTTGGTATCAGAGCGATGTTCAACACTAGGAGCCTTAACCACCACATATAACAATTGAACTCTTGTGCTTGTGTAGGATGCCAGTAGTTACTCGACAGTCCCGTGGACACGGGCGAGGACAATGGAGGGGCCGTAGGCGTGCTCCCTCCATTCCGGTTGAGGACATAGAGATTCCAGAAGGGAATCAAGATCCCATTCCTGAACCACCACCAGATCCCAACTGAGAATTATTGACAGTTTTTCAGAATTTGGCCGGTATTATTTTGGATAGACTACCTCAGTTTGGTCACCAGCAGGATCATGGTTTAGGGGGGTGAGGCTAGAGAGCAGAGTAGGAGCCCCTTCCAGAAGGGAAGAGGGTCAGGCAGAGTCAGTGCATGGCCCCAAAGCCACCACCTAGGGTTGAGGGACGCATGCGAGCTAGAGACACAGGAGATGCTATCAGAGAGTTGATGCGCCTTGGCCCACCCACTTTTGAGGGATCCACAGATGGTTTTGAGGCAGAGTCATGGCTCCATAGCTTAGACAGATGTTTTGGGTTGCGTGTCTATGACAGCAATGTCAAGGCCCGCTTTGCTATTCATTTATTGAGAGTTGGAGCCTCTTCATGGTGGGCTCATGAGCAGTTTAAGGGACACCTGGACCTTAATACATTGACTTGGGAGACTTTCTTAGAGCTCTTCAAGGCCAGGTACCTGTCAGAGCAGTTTAGACAGAAGCGTATTGATGAGTTCCACAGCCTTCAGCAAAGGGGACTTTCAATGGCCCAGTATGAGGGCAAGTTCATTGATTTACTCCCGTATGTGGAGTACATGAGAGATGAGAAAGTGCAGGTTAACCGGTTTATCAGTGGTTTGAACCACAACATTGCAGGCATGGTGCATATCTTACCTCCCGGAGATCTTCGGTATACAGTTGATAGGGCTAAGGTAGCCGAAGAGGTTGTTAGAGGATCATCTAATTCTCTGGATCGGTTTCAGTTCAACAATTCCACATCACAGGGTTCTAGTTTTCAGAGGAACCGTTGGAAGAAGAATAAGAGGTATTCTTCAGGGTCTTTCCAAACCCCTCAGCAGACTCAGCAGGAGCAGCCTCTGTAGCAGGATCGACAGGACCATAGGCAGAAAGGATCTCAGGGACATCAGGGCAATAAGCCCAAGCAGTCGCAGGGTCAGGGACAGAAGAGGGATCACAGGTCAGACACACCATTTACACCTTTTGTCGGGACTCAGCAGTCCTCTAGAGGTGGTTTTACCGGATCTACCAGAGGAGGTGGATCACAGTTCAGTAGGCCACAGGGGACACAGGTATTTGTTCGAGGACCTTGCTACAATTGTGGAGGCATGGGTCACATTGCTAGAGATTGTCCTCAGGGCAGCGGACAGAGAGCAGCCAGATCAGAGCCACTGTGGGGGACTTAGGTAGGTCCCATAGAGTATTTGCAGCGGTAGATAACCGCCAGGCCGAGCACCAGGCCACTGTGATTGAGTCAGCAGGTATGATTCGAGGGGTGCAGTATTTCTATTTTGTTTGACTCAGGAGCCACCGACTCCTTTATATCTCCATTTGTAGTGGAGCGTTGCGGGCTAGTGGCATCTAGGCAGAAAGATAGCTGGGAAGTTGAGTTGGCTTCCGGTTCTAGAGTATCAGTCACCTCCTTGGTTAGAGATTGCCAGATTCAGATTGGGGAGTTGACCACTTCCACAGACCTTAGGATTACCCCTTTGGGATCATATGATGTAGTACTTGGCATGGATTGGCTATATGCCCACAGAGCCAAGCTAGATTGCCGCCAGAAGAAGGATGGGTCACTTAGGTTGTGCATGGATTACCGACAGTTGAACAAGGTTACCATTAAGAACCGGTATCCACTTCCTAGGATTGATGACTTGTTTGATCAGTTGCAGGGTGCCCGAGTATTCTCCAAGATAGATCTTAAGTCTGGGTACCATCAGTTGAGGATAGTTGACAGTGACATTCATAAGACCGCATTTCGCACTAGGTACGGCCACTATGAATTTACAGTGGTACCTTTCGGTCTTACGAATGCCCCAGCTGTATTCATGAGCCTTATGAATGGTGTATTCCGCACCTTCTTAGATAAGTTTGTTATAATCTTCCTTGATGACATCCTGATTTATTCTAAGGATGAGAAGGAGCACGAAGAGCACCTGAGACAGGTTTTGCAGTGTTTGAGAGATAATCAGTTGTTTGGCAGCTTGTTGAAGTGTTCCTTCTTCAGAAGAGAGGTTAAGTATTTGGGGCATGTCATATCTGGTGATGGGATCTCAGTAGACCCATCAAAGATTGAGGCCATTATGAATTGGCCAGCACCTACCACAGTGACTGAGGTCAGAAGTTTCATGGGACTTGCCGGTTATTACAGACGTTTCGTTGAAGGATTTTCTAGAGTGGCACATCCTATCACTTCCCTTCAGCGAAAGGGGAAGAAGTTCGAGTGGACAGAGAAGTGTGAGAGGGCTTTTCAGGAGCTCAAGAGAGCGCTCACTAGTGCACCGATTCTTGCAGTGCCAGATCCTTCAGCGGAATTTGTGGTGTGCACAGATGCTTCTTTAGATGGTTTTAGGGGGCAGTCCTTATGCAGGGAGGGCGAGCCATTGCTTACGAGTCTAGGAAGCTTAAGACTCATGAGCTCAATTATCCCACGCATGATTTAGAGCTTGCAGCAGTGGTACATGCCTTAGTACGTTGGCGTCACTTCCTCTTAGGTCACCGTTTTGAGCTTCATTCAGACCATCAGAGTCTTCAGTATGTATTCACTCAGCCGAACCTTAATGCTCGGCAGAGGCGATGGATGGAGTTCTTATGTGAATATGACTTTGATGTTCACTACATCAAGGGGAAGGAGAACGTGGTTGCAGATGCCTTGAGCAGGAGACGACATGATATCTATTCTATGACTGCAGGCACAGATTTGAGAGGACGAATCCTCCATCATCTTCAGGATGATGAGTGGTATTCTGAGGTATGTGAGATGATTCAGTCTCAGAGACCCTTGGAAGGGAAGTATGTTGGTTATACCTTAGAGACTGATGGACTTTTACGTCATCGAGACCGTATTTATGTACCTTCTACCGGAGATTTACGTGCATTCATTATACTAGAGGCTCACAGAGCACCTTATGCAGCACATCCCGAGGTTAAGAAGCTACATGCAGATTTGAGGCAGCTGTATCATTGGCCAGGCATGAGATTGCAGATTGCTGAGATAGTGGCCAGGTGTCTTGAGTGTCAGCGAGTTAAGGCAGAGCACCGCCATCCTGGTGGACTCCTGCAGCCGCATGAGATTCCAGTATGGAAGTGGGAGGTTATATCCATGGATTTTATAGTTGGTCTTCCGATGTCTTCCCGACGCCATGATGCTATTATGGTGACGGTGGAGCCGGTTTGACTAAGGTAGCCCACTTTTCTCCAGTTCGTACTACCTTCACAGCACCCGCAGTAGCCCAGGTGTTCTTACGAGATATTGTCAGACTTCATGGCATACCTCATAAGATCATCTCGGATAGAGATTCTCTTTTCACTTCTTCATTTTGGAGAGAGCTTCAGGCAGCATTGGGCACTAGGCTCAATTTCAGTACCGCCTATCACCCTGAGATAGATGGGCAGACCGAGAGGGTCAATCAGGTTTTAGAGGACATGCTTCGCATGTATGTTATGGATCATCAGACCCGGTGGGAGGAGTACCTTCATCTTGTGGAGTTTGCCTATAACAATGGGCATCATACATCATTGGGAATGCCACCTTTCCAGGCATTGTATGGTAGACCTTGCAGGACCCCACTGAGTTGGGATAGGATCGAGGACAGAGTTTCTATTGGTCCTGAGATAGTTCGAGATATGGAGCAGCAGGTCACCCTGATTAGGCAGCGTCTCTTAGAGGCTCAGGATAGACAGAAGAAGTATGCAGATGCGAAGAGGATAGACCGAGCCTACCTTGTGGGAGACAGAGTTTTCTTGAGAGTGCGACCGCACAAGAGTCCAATCCGTTTTGGAAAGGGCTCTAAGCTCGCACCTCGTTTTGTTGGTCCGTTTGAGATCCTAGAGAGGATAGGGCCCGTTGCTTATCGTCTAGCCTTACCACCTAGCCTGTCACGCATCCACGATGTGTTCCATGTATCAGTTTTGCGAAAGTATATCTATGATGAGTCTCATATTATTGACTGGGATGCCTTGCAGGTGGAGTCAGATGGCCAGCTAGCACTAGAGCCCATTCGCATTTTGGCTCGTCGGACGTTGGTACTTCGAGGCAGAACGCTGGACAGGTTAGGGTCCAGTGGGATTGCTATGATGAGGTTACAGCCTCATGGGAGGATGCAGCTCAGATGAGGGCCCAGTATCCGCACCTCTTTGATGAACTCCAGGAGGATGTTCATACCTAGAGGGGGTGGATGTGAGGTCCACTTTCGGCCCACATAGTGATCCTGTGTTATTCATATTAACTATCTTTTTTATTATGTTTCTTTCAGAGACACTTGGACTTTGTCGACTACTGTTTTATTATGTTTGACTCGATGGACTATTCTTTTGATGATTCTGCATATGGGATCCATGATGTGTAGATTTGGTTTATGTTTTTATATGATGTTTTGTGAACCTGATGGTCTAGATGATATTTAAATTACGTTATGTAATTTCATTTGAAATGTGCAATCAAATCATGAATATTATATGCAATTGACGTATGAGTTGAATTATGCAATTTAATGTTTAAATTTCGCTATATCATATATGTTATTGTAATGGTTTTCTTCCTTGAATTACTGATGCTGCATTTAGGTATTGCAGGTGGAAGGACCATGGAAACACATTCGGGGGAAAACACATTGAACATAGGGTAACCAGTTATACCAAGGCCCCGTCTATTTAGAGACCTGAGGCCTCGTTGTTAAGTAATTTATTTCGTAACAGTAATTTGAATGTTTGTATGTTATGTGTTGTTATTCCGGATGTACCTTTCGTGAAATGTTATTTTGTTAAGTGTCGCTTGACACCTATGTTCAATGTTATTAAGGTACATCATGTGTTGTGTGAGAGCACTTGCTAGGAGTTTTAGGGATATCTTAGCACTCCTTTCTGCCATAGGAATCTTTATGCCATCTCATTCCCCATTTTCGATGTTATTTCTCGACATGGGTTTAGAGGGTTAATAATGGCCTTAGGAGATAGTTTTATGCTTAATTTGTTAACCCATTCCATGTATCCATGGGTTAGGGGTATTTTCACCTCTTTAGAAGCCTAAAAGTGACTTTAGGACCCTTTTAAAAATTCATTTTCCTTCTTGAGCGAAAATTTGCAACTTGCATGTTGGAACCTCATTTATGAGGTTAGGTGTAGAAGCCCTATTTAGAGGAAATTTTGGCTTAGGGTGATTCATTCACCCATTCTCTATTTTTAGAGAGCTTTCAGAAAGTTAGAGGAAAAAAGGCTTGAAGCTTGGATTAGGGCTCAACAACATTCTACCATAGCTTGGATTTGAGGTAGGAATTCATGTGCTCTCTCTGTTTGTTTGAGATGTTTGTTAAAATGATCATGTTCTTGGCTCCCCATGGTTGGTCATGGTGGAGGTTTGTTTTGTTTAGTGTTGTGTTTTAGCTCCCCATGGTTGGTCATGGTGAGAGCAAGCTTGCATATGTGTTTATCATGTAATTGAATTTTTGGGTTGTTTACTCTTAGATTCTCTCACCCTTGGGAGGGAAGAGAAATCAAGAGGGGGTGTGGAAATGGAGGCAACTCCATGTGTAGAGTCTCCTCCATGTGTGGGGAAGGATGAACCTTGGGTGAGTGATTTTCCCCAAGAGACCTTGCATGTAGCCCTTGTGGCAATGGGGGGCATAAGGAGGGAAAATTGGCCATGTGTGCCTTGTATGTATTTGAGAAATATGGGTCCATGTGTGGCCTTGTATATTATGCAATGGTAATCTCCATGGTTTTGTCTACCACACCCTACAAAGGAAATTCATGGGAATTCCTTAGTTTACTTCTTGAGGGAATTTGGGAATTTTGTCCATGTTTGTTAAATCATGTTGTGATTGTGTGTATATGTTTGTAACCTGTTCAATGTTTTCTCCCCAAGCTCGGGGGTGGTCTCATGAGAGACCTTGGATGGGAGGTGAGCTCCCATGGTCTTTTCCTTGTTTTGTTTGCATTTGCAGATTTTGAAGTATGGAAGCATGATGCTAAAGAAGATAAAGACTTTTGCTTTGATGTGTTTGAATGAGGAATTCACTCTATGTTTGAAAGAGGAATTCACTCCATATTTGATTCATCCTTGTAAATTTGGAATGATGTATTCAATCTCCCTTTGGAGCTCTTGTATAATGTATTTAGAAAGAAAAACATGTTGCTATATTGATCTATCATTGCCAAATTTATATTTTAGAAGATGCTTTCATTATGAGATTCATGTAAAGAAAAGCAAGCTTCATTTGAATATTGCAATGTTACTTTGTAACCTAGGAATGATGTAAATTTCAAAGGGATAAAGATAATGAGATGTTATGTAATTCATAATATGTATAAGATGAATCCTTGCATGTTTCTTAAAAGACCTTTATCTCTCTCTCTACCATTGAAATTACTCTCTTAATTATTGCAATGAGTTCTTCAAGTTGATAGAATCTATATTGATATGTTATCAGCTCTTACTTGAATGAAATAAGGAGATTGTAGCTCCATTAGATGTTTTAAATTGGTTAAGATCAATTCAAATATACTCTGAATATGTGTTTGAAAACACTCCTTAGTTCTATAATATTGACAAGAGAAAACTATGAAAAACTATGAGCATTTAGTCTTTAGAAAAGACCTTATTTGAATAACAAATAGGACTATGTAAATCTATGTTTCAAATACTATCTAAATGCAATAACTTAAACTTTTCATTTCATATTAGTAACCATTAAAATTTCATTGCTATGATTAATGAGTTTAAAAAAGAAATGAACTAGAAGTGCTAAAGAAAAAAAATAGCACTTCCCAGAAAATTAAAGAGAGCAAAATGCTCTCTGGATTTTGTATGGGAAAGAATTCCCATACAAAAATCCAACCACAGTCATATTATAATATATAATCTTGCACCTTTTATCATGGCAATAAAATAAACATACTTTCAAAATATCCTCACTTACCTTTATAAAGTCTTTTGCCAAGCGCATGTGTTGGATAAAATATCTTGGTCATATTGCCAACCTCCTTATTTATGGGATGTTGACTTTGGACACCTCATCATAGCTTTTCCATTTGTTATTTTATTCCTCCTTAGCCTTCAACTCACGCAGGTTTGGAAGAGATATTCCTTGCATTAAAGGGAAAGCTTGTGACAAGGGTACTTTGTTGATGTGGAAGGGAGTGGGTCCCACTTTCCACTTCCTCTTCCATGCTACACTCTCCCCCATGCAGATTAGGCGCAGGTCTTGGATGAGAATACTTTTAAATAGTCAAAACATATCATCACCCTTCCCTTGCGTGCCCCAATGCCCTTGGGTGATAGGAAGTGTGAGTAGGGGGTAGGTTAGTAGATAAGGATGTTTAGTAGGATAATTAGTAGACTTAGAAGATGGGTAATTTTTAGTTGGTTGCTATTAAGTTAGTTTGATGGGATGTTTAGTGTAATGATAAGGTATTTTAGTATGTAGTTAGTTTGTAATTAGTTTGTTAATAAAGTTAGTTTAGTGGTTATTAAGTTTGCTAGTATAAAGGTGTTTTTTTTGTTATTTTGCATATATGGGTTTTCATTAATATAAATAGATGTTAAGTTGCTTTGTAATTTTCATATATTAATTTGTTAATATTTTATAATTATTAATTAATAAATAAATATAATTAGTGGTTAAGACTTATAGTTTTTATTTTCTAATTTAATAATAAGTTGGATGAATCAGATCATGTATATCCTGTATATCAAATCAACCGATTAAGCTCCATGAACAGATTGGACTTAACTTAAACATTAGTAAATTGGATGACCTTCATATGGAATAACGTAAACATTAGACATTCATGTCCTCTTGTCAACCATTGAGATCTCTAGTTGATGAACGATAATTTTTATCGTCATGAAGATGGACGTACTTAACCTTAATTAATTTTTCCCTAGCATCCTTTATAGACAACATTATCGTGCTTGTTCACCTGATTCTTTGTAACCTCGTCGTTGAACTCATTATCCCGCATCATGATCGTAGGAACTTTATCACTTTAAAAAAAAATTTGTTGATTGTGTTTTGACCCAACTTTTGGGCATCACAGTATATATATATATATATATATATATATATATATATATATATATATATATATATATATATATATATATATATATATATATATATATATATATTATATATATATAATATATATATATATGCATACATATATATACATATATATATGTATACATATATATACATATGTCTAGATATGTATACATATAGATATATGTATACATATAGATATATGTATATATATGTATACATATAGATATATGTATATATATATATATATATACATATATATATATATATACATATATATATATATATATATATATATATATACATATATACATATATATAGATATATACATGTATATATATATACATATGTATATATATATACATATGTATATATATATACATATGTATATATATATATACATATGTATATCTATATACATATATACATATGTATATATATATTGTATATGTATATATATATATACATATGTATATATATATACATATGTATATATATATACATATGTATATATATATACATATGTATATATATATACATATGTATATATATATACATATGTATATATATATACATATGTATATACATATATATATATACATATATATATACATATATATATATATATACATATATATATACATATATATATATATATATATATATATATATATATATATAATATATATATATATATATATATATATATATATTTGTGTGTGTGTGTGTGTGTGTATATATATGTGTGTATATATATATATATATGTGTGTGTGTGTGTGTGTGTGTGTTGTATACAAATATACATGTATTTATGTACATGCATCTATATATTTTCATTGATGGTAATAGTTTGAATCCTTTAAATCATGTTCTCTGAGGGAGGCGAGTGTCAGGTTTGCATTTTCCAGTATTGTTTTCTCTCTATTACATTTCTATACTATATGTATGTTGTACAAGCATACTATTTTCTATTTTTATAACATAAAAAGTTGTAAATAGGTAGCTTATATGAGAAGGACTACCATATTCAAAAAATTTGTATCGAAAATACATATGAACATGACACTGAAGAAGATAATGGGGCTAAAAAAAATTGACTTAAAAAATGCATTGGCATTTTATCAAAGATGTAAAGAATCCTAACAAGGGGTTATTATTAATCCATAGGATACCTTTAGATGTATTTGCAGATGTTAGAGCAAAGCTCTCCATGAGTAGAAAGCAAGATATAAGGAAGAGACCTCTCATTCAAACCTCTTTGTTAAGTATAGTTTTATTTACAAACTTATCATTCAGATTACTAATTTAACAATGTGCTTAGTTTAAGCTCAAGTTGTCTACAATAGATTGCCCACTCTTAAAGTAAGTATTCAATCATCCTCAATTTGTTGACAAATCTGAATTTAACCTTCTTCAAGACATTCCTAATTGTAAAGATATAGCAATAATTCTAAGAGTGTAGACTCACAATTTGAAACCTAACAATTTTAAATTTTAATTTCTCATTATTACAATCTTATTTTTAAAACAATTTAATATGTAATTTTAGTTATTAGTTAACATATTTTTTATCACAGAAATCAATTATAAATAGCATAAAATAGAATATTTCAAATATCACATGGCAATATTTATAAGACCAAATTATTTAGTTTAAATAAATAAATTAAGAAGACATTAGAACTTAAGAGTACCACAAATTCGGTATGATGAAAAAAAAAAAAACTTATATTGAATAAACTATGGAGATATGAGAAGTTAATAGTGCCAAGATTTAAGGATTAAGACATAAATGTATATTGCGCATTTCCCACAAAACAATTAGATTTTTCAAGTGTTACGAGTAGGGGATTTTGTCATTCTGATTGTAATGGTTTAAAGTTGGAGTTATCATGTTATGGTTGTATCTTTTTGATATATGGGATCAAGGCCCTCCCTTCTGATTTAGTAAAAAAAAAAAATTAATGAAAATTAAGGAAATAATTTAAAAACTTGATCATTATAGAAAGTGCATTGCTCATTTAACATCCCTACTAAATCTATTTTATTTATTCAAGAGAGAAAATAAAATATTATAAAAATAATAATTTATCTAATTTTATAGATATAGATAATAATTTATAGGTTGTGGTTAGCTTTACACTAGGAAAAGCTACAAAGAAAATAAGTTTAAAAATAGATTATCTTGGTCCAGATAGTGCAGAAAATGGAGGATAGGAGAAGTCACTTTTGTAAATTGATGCAATTAAAAGCCCTATACTCATTGAAGGAACATCATCCAATGTGTCTACTCACCCCTCCAATGCTTTCACCACAATCGACATCATTGGCCACCTTGGAAAATATTCCTATACACACCACATTCCCAATTTTAATAATTTTACCGCCTCCTCTCTCACACTGGTTTCCTCTTCTTCAAATCCCTCGTATACCAAATCTGTTAATCTTCCTTCCTTTTCTTTATCTTGTAATGTCCAAACTAAGGCCTTGTCTGAAAGGTCTCAGCTTCTTTTTCCACTGACAATTTCTACCACCATAACGCCAAAGCTGAACACATCTGCCTTTTCTGAGAAATGCAAGTTTAGTACCTCAGGTGCCATATACCCAGGTGTCCCTCTCAACAGGGTTATCACATCATTTTGTTCTCGGTTGATCAACATTTTTGTCAAGGAGAATGTTCTGAGGCTTGATGTCGAATTGTATTACCTGTTCTCGACAATCTTCATGTAAATATGTCAATTCTTTTTCAATATATATAACTACATTGTACCTTGCCTTTCATCCAACAACAGTTGATCCATATTGTTGGAAAATATCCATTTATCCAGACACCCCATTTGGTAGATGCTCATAGACAAACATTCGATGGGCCTTTTCCGCACAAAAGCCCTTCAATCTTACCAAGTTAAGATGGTCAATTTCTACTAATTTTCGACTACTGTCTGCAGTTCCTTTTCCGCTTGTCCTACCCCATCAAGGTGCTTCACTACTATCTTTGAGCCATCCGCCACAAAACCTTCGTAAACTGAACCAAATCCTCGCCTGCCCAGCTTCACAATAAAGTCATTTGTAGCATCCTTCAATTCTGGAAATGGGTAACGTAGAGGTAAGCCTGTCAGCCAATCTACAGAATCATCTTCATCTTCATCTTCATCCTTTCCATGTCTTCCATTCCGATGCTTGCTTGTCCATATGCACAATAAGAGAAACAAGAGAAATACTCCACCAATGGCAGCACCAATGATAACTTTAACTAAATGCTTACTCTTCTTAGGCGTTGACAAAATTTTAATACAAAGTAAAATTGTAAGATGTACTAGTGGTGGAGATGGATCTCATTGTAGATATCAATAAGTTGAGTTTATGAAGACAAAGGGTCTAGGACTTGAAGGACTTGAACTATTGACCTACACTATGATACCATGTAGATTTTGTTGTCACGTACTGGTGATAGAGAGGGATCTCATCATGGATATAGTCTCTACACCCAGATGTTGGCGTAGTGACTATATCCATGATAAGATCTCTCTCCACCATCAATATGTACTTCTGATGTGATGTTAAAATCTACACTTTGATTGCTCAGGATCAAAGAGACACAATGGACTTTAGATAAAAGTAAATACTACAAAATTTTCCAAGCTGAAGAATGCAGCTTTGCAAGAGCAATTTTCGCGGCAAAGTGTTTAATAGTAGTCTCATGAGACAGTGTATGGAAGAGAAGGATTATTGTAAGAATAACTGAAATAGGAAGTATGCTCCAGCTCCAAAAATTGATGACTATGAACGAGGTTACGGCTTTTGGACGCATCTGAACATAATAGAGGTCTTTTTAGAAGGCAAGCAGAATCGGGCGTTGTGGCATCTATGTGAACAAAATCATTGCCTTCTTTTGGACAGCTGCATTGCCCATGTCTGCAAATGCCATAGTTCCCACATGGCGTTGGATAATCGCACATGCCAAGCGAATTCATAAAGGTTGACGAGTAATCAATCACAGCTCTTCCCGATGTTGATAAAAGTGAATAAAACTGCAAATGCACATCTTCATGGATCTTAATGTAGAGGCAACCTTTGGGTACACTAAACTTGTTAATTGGGAATATATGCATGGACTCGTTGTCAAACATGAGATAAGATAATTTTACAGGTGGAGGTGACTCGGGAAACCTATAATATATTTCAGGAGGTATCGTGGCTATAAAAATAAGAAAGTTGTCGACAGACAAAGAACAGCCGAAATTGCCTTGGCTTGTATTGTAGGAGAAATGTTTGCAATAACTTTCTATCCCACTTTCAACTTCTCTCCCAACAGCAGGGTGTCAGTGGGGTGATCAAAAGATGATTCCGTTGGAGGTGTTCAATAGAATAAGGTTGTCTATTCCTTTATCGCCATCTCTTTAAAATCATAGGTGGATGTATTTATACAACCAGACGAGAGTACCATCTGAATCACTTAAATCAAGGTCTCCCCATGGAGGTGAGTGTCAGGGTTGCATTTTCTTGCACCATCTGCTCCCTATTTGAACTCCACACCATTTGCATGTTGTACAACAGACCGTCTTTTCTGTGATTGAAAAGAAAGTTGCAAATAGATAGCCTGTGTCATAAGGACTGCCATAGCACAATAAACCGCATCCAAACTGCAGATTTATATCATTATATAAGATAGCGGGGCTGACAAGAATTGTCCTGACAAACGCATCTGCATATACCGATGATGACAAGAAACCTAACGAGCAGTTATTCCTGATCCATGTGATTCCTCCGGATGCATTTGCAGGTGTTAGACCAGAGCTCTCTGCAAATAGCAAGCATGATATAAGGAAGAGACGCGCAAGTAATGACATAAGTCGACAAGAGGATGCAAAATAGTCCACTATTATCATTTTAGAAAACAAAAGTGATGTTGAAAGGATAGAGAGGAGCAAATAAAAAATGATGTAAATAAATATATGTAAGCGGTGAGATTTATTGGGATTGAATCCAAAGCGCAGATAACTATTTCAGTCCCTAAATATCAATATGGTGAAATAGTTTACACAGCAGATCTAAGACAAAGTCCCAGACAGAGTGAAAAGAAAAAACAGTTGCAAAGTTCTGTTCGCTTACAATGATCATTGTATCCTAAACTCGCGCCGGTTCCAGTTAAGAACAAAGCACAAAGAGAACTCTGCGAATTAGAGCACTCCAATATTGGTTTATCATCTCTATTTTATAAGAAACATACCTGATGACTTTACGACTAAGTAGCGTAGAGGTTGGTTCAAATCTTCATATTGAATCAGCTCAGGTGAGGCAAATGGGAGGACAATTTATAAAACACAAATAGCTGCCATTTTATGGAATTCCACTCTTCAATTTTGAATTAAGGTTTGCTGAATCTTAGTTTGGTAGTGTGTCTACGCGTGTTTCAAATTCTTACGCAAACATTTCAAATTATTAACAAATTTTTAGAGCAGTTTATTTTGGAAATCTTACTTATCAGAATAAATAAGTGATAATCTCAAGAAATTTATGGGTATCTTATATTTTTTTCATATTCATATTCAAAATAACCGAATCTTCTAACTAATAAACGTTTTATTTACATAATTATATAAATTAATTTATATAATAAATTAATATTTAGATAAATTTCAAATATTTAATTAGTTGTCTAGATATATATTTGATTATATTGATTAAATTTGAACTGATTAATAAATATGACCAAATATGCATTTAAATGTCTAAATATATCATGTGCATAAATTTACGTAGATAATACTTATTTAAATAATATATTTTAAAAATAGATATACACTAAATATATAACTAAATAGCTTTGTCACAGTATAGAAACATAAAATTATCTAATCAATATTATATTTTATTCTATTTATTTAAATACATAACTCTTTTATTTTCACCTTTATCATATTATACAAAAATAAAAGAAATTCTTGTATTACTAACAAATTTTGATGACTTTATTGCTATCTTTTAGCCAATTAATTACACAGAGTCTTTTTGTAACATTTATTTTAAATAAGAATAATAAATAAAAATTTTATAAATATGAAATATTTTATAAATTAATTTATGAATTCTATGAAATTATTTATTGTTTTGAAAAGGGTGAATTATTTGAAGAAGGTGAAGGAAACAAATTTAAAATTTTAGATGTAAAAGAAAAATAGAAATAAATCTTAGAATTGGAATTTTCTTAGAATAATGTTCAAAACTAAATTATCTCTATCATTCTTTGGTGGCGTACGCTTATTTCACATGGCTACAAAAGACCTTTAAAATTGAAAGATATAGAAAAATGAAGTCCATCCTTTCTCACATGTTAAACTTATATTTTGTGTATTTTATAAAATAAAATATTTTTGATAATTTTTATTTTGATTAGATAAGTATGAGAATGGCCCAAACCCATTAGAAGTAAGCCATCAAGTCAAAATGGACAAATCTCATAAGGTGTGATATTAGAAAAATGCAAACGAAGAACCTAGAGCTTATGTGACAAAACAAAAAAATTAGTAGAAGATCAAAAAATAACTAACTATATTTAGAGGCTTTATGTTGTTAATGGCCTCCTATTTATTTTTTAAGGTTTTCATATGGTATTAAAAAGACATCTCACTTAAATGGGTGGAGGAACTAGCAATAATAGTAGCCTAACTAGGAAAATAGTGATTCTCCAACATATATTTTGATTTTTTGTTCACCTACTACTAGAAGCTCAATGAGCCAAGAGAACCACATTCTGTTTCATTCACTTCCTTCCTCTCAAGAGTTCATGTTGTAGCACTTGAATCATATAATTTTAATTATTATTGTGTGTCTATTATAAGTGGAATAATTGTTTAATATATATTAAAATTTTGGTATATATAAATATATGATGTTGATATGATAACTTATGTTATTGTATGTTTTTCATTATTATAAATTATTCTCTCATGATATTTATTTAGTAAATAAAAATAGTATTTGATAACAGAAGTAAAAAGTGTGTGATAAATGAACTAGTGTAGTTATCTTGAATATGTTTACATAAAAAATATCAGGAGATTTCCATTTATGGCTATTTTTGCTATAAAATATATAGAGAACTAAAATTTATATGATGCTTATTTTGAAAATATTATTTATATAAATAACTATTAATGTTTTAATTTATACATGGTTAATTGATGTTACTGCACCATACCATTGAAATGAATCTCTTGCAAGAAGTATAGAATGTCTCTCAACTTTAATAATAAGAAAGACTATTTCTATTTATAACTAATGATATTAATATTATAATGACACTATTAATATCAATTTAATGAACATCTAAGAGTATAACTTATTACAAAAGCATTCTCTTAGATCAATTCAGAATCTTGTAGGATCCAATAACCAATTTTATTATATGTCATGTTGACTTAATAAATTGGGTAGTAGAATGATCTACCAAAATGTTCCCCTAAAATTCAAATCACTTTAAGAGTGTAACTATAGAATTTCTAGAGGAGACACCTAGAACCATAGTAAAGGAGATTGTTAACTTGGAATGCGAATTGGTTCTCTTAGGTCAATTCAATTTGTGAAAAAAATTAATGATGACATGAAAGATCAAATGGAAAATTTTTGAATATACAAATGACCTATGTATTGATGATATAGATTTAAATCCTTCTATTCTATAAAAATTTAAATAGAAAAAAGTACATTGGTTACCTAATAGTTATCTTGTATGCAAATAAATTTATAATGAATGTATATAAATACCATGGAATAATAAAATGCTAGAGAAAACATGTATTATTGACATATAATTTATAGTAAAAGTATGATAATATTTTAATAAGAGTATGAGGTTAAAGAGATGTATCAATCATTTTGATTCTTGTTAGGAAATTGAATAGGGACAATATAATGCATTACAAATGTTGTCTATAATGATATGGTGGTGATCTTTAAGAAGGATTGAATGCATAAAAATAAATAGAAAAATGAGTGAAATAGGGGTAAACATGTTTAGCATAATGTATTATACTCAGTATACCCCTTATATACATTCTTATACCCCTTATTTATATCTCATTGAATTATTGGAATTTTTAATAAATATGATCATAAAACTAAATTAGAAATAAGAACCATAGATTAATTTTACCATTATAAGTCTATTTTTAAAATGATGTTTTACCACTTAAAAATTTATATACACTTATAGGTATTAGAAATAAGAACCATAGATTAGTTTTACCATTATAAGTGTATTTTTTAAAATGATGTTTTACGACTTAAAAATTTATATACACTTATAGGTATCAAAGATTAGATATTTACTAAGTAAACAAGTAATTTTATAATTAAAACATTAGTTTTTGGCCCACTTTGAAAAAATAACATAAAACAACTGCATCTTGATAAATGATGCAATATTTTGCAAATAATATCCATTCTCTAATCCATCAACTATTGTGTTTCACATATTAAACTTACCACATTCATTCCTATAATATTCTCATAAACACTACATCTCCAATGTTAAAAAAATGATAATGCGAGAAAGGAAAACTATGTTTCCAAATTTAAATGGCTGCAAGGTACTTTTTTAATATTCAAATATTTAAATTTTAATTACAAATTAGAATCATATTTTTTATGTATGTTAAAGTAATGGAATTAGACAAGATTTGAAAGCATGAAGTGATTATCTTCACAAGTGAACTAATGAACTCAATAGAATGTCTATCAATATAAGATGAAAATTGTATAATACAATGATGAACCTTTCATATATACAAAAGAAAAATGAAATAAAAAGATGGGAATGCAATTATTTCTCACTTGAAATATACAACATCTATAGCCTCACTAGCTCATAACTCCAAGTCAAAATTATTTCAACCCAGCGAACACGCCATGCCATTGTCATTGCTCAAGTTAAAAAGTTTATCAGACACTTACTAAAAAATTAAGTCTTTTGATTCTTAAATTGCAATAACAATTTGATTAAGAGTACTAGGCAGGCTTCTAATAACTTTTGCAACCATCATTTGATCAATTATGTTTCCTTGTTTGTCCTTATTTGATTAACAATATTCATAATTTTAGCAAACAAATGATCTATAAAATAAAATCCACTTATGTAAAAATTTTCAAAACTTCTCCTTAATGACCATAACTTGATTACCTCTACTTTGGCCACACGTTGGTAAGCAATTTATAATGTCTACCATGGTTTTTAAAATCTAGTTGTTGCAGCAACTCTAAAAAATACCAAATCATTAAATGGTCACAAAATCCTTCTAGTTGTTGTTCTTTAGCTTATGTTTTTCTTCATATTGTTATGCTTGATAGGCTATCTAATCTTAAGATTTTACAAAACAATTTTCTACTAAATCACTTATGTTTGAGAACAAAAAAAAAATTTTATTTTGTTTGACCAAAAATCATAAATCTTACCAATAAAAATGTGAATTTTAGGTTGACAAATACAGTTACTCGCTACCATTATATGATTAGATCTACTAGAGTAATCTAGCTCTATATTTTCTTTTAAATGGAGATTGCTTCTTCATATTCACCTTCTTCAAAAACATAACTTCATAGGACAACATATTCTTGAGTTGTTCCTCGGAAGTAGTTTGAGCAAAACAAATTTACAAGAGAAGAACTTATTGATACACAACAATAGCTTGTACATGTTTTATAAAGTAGTCCCTATAATTTAGTTGATACTCTTATAAAGCACTATATTTCTACTTCTGATACTAAACTTTGAGGTAGAAAGAAAACACTTAATGCTACAACACTCAAACGTATATTTCTTAATTGATTGATTAAATAGAAATACACTGCCACTCATTTAAAGAGTGTTTAAAAACAACTAAGGTTAGAAGACAAAGCAAAATAAAACTCACCAACACAACAGAATTGTCCTACACATAGAGAAGATGTCGAAATGTGGAGAAAGAGTCCATTTTATTAGCAAATGTGCAGAAAACAATTTTAACTACTAGATGGTTTTTATCAAATATGAGAAGCCATTTAAAATAGTCAAGACAAGATGTGTACTTCAGATATAAATGACTCAATATATGAAGGAAATAAATTATTGGACAACTAACAATAAGTTATATATATTTTTGATAGAGGATAAATGGCTGGGAGTGATAAAAAAAAAAAGCATCATTTGAAGGAAGATATAGAAGCACAAGAAAGTATGACTTCACTAGAATGGAGAGATATTAACTATTGAGGATGCCAAGAAGACTAATATGGATGTATTTTGAAAATATTAATTTTATTCTTACACATTTTTGTTTCGTAAAATTTTAATTTGAAATCAAGCTTTAATATTTTTTGTAAGATATATTTTTAAATATTGGCCATAATTCTTGTTAAATATAAATATGCAAGTATTTCTGTTTGCATTATATTAGATTACAATGCACAAAAACCCTTCAAATATGTTTATTTGCCTTTTGAATTTTATCTAAACAAAATGTTTGAGTGAGTCATTGCGTATGGTTCAAGCAAAAATAAACTAGAGAATTTTACCATTGAGAAATGAACGAACCACTAGATGCGTATCGAATTTGAAGACGACTTCTTCGGTCCGAACAACTAAATGATGTCCCTGTAGCGAGTTCGATCTTTAGTCAAGGATTGCAATAGATATTAAAGACATGTTTGAATTGAACTAAATGAATAATATCCTGACAAGCGAGGGGTAAACGTTATATGGAGTAACACCTCTTACAGCTGAAAAATGCCAATGATTTGTGGGGCTAACTATTTTTCGCTCCTCTCCGATTTGACATTTACGAATCTAGACTGAACGAAATTTTGGATACGTATCAAATTTAAAGACTTCTTCAGTCACAGGGTGAAAGAAGAAAGTGAATGCTGTCCCTCTACCGTGTCAAAGCCTTACTCAAGAATGACAGCGGCTATTAAAGACACGTTTGAACTTTAAATCAAGTGATGATAATGAAATGCTAGGGGTATCGCTATTTGGCATAGAGAGACGTAGCCTCCTTCAAATGCCAACCATTTGTGTGGTTAACTATTATTCGGGTTCTGTGATATGGTTTAAAAGTTTCCTTGAGACACATAATTACAATGGTAGCAGTTTCTTAAGCAAGTGTTTCTTTTGAGATAAAAAGGCCAACTTAATTTGTCATAAGTGGAATTAAAGCGGGGCTGTAGACTAAATATTATCGACTACTAAGAAATTATGGTTGTATAAGATTATAATCGAATTTATGGCTGTATAAGATTATAATCGAATTTATGGTTGAGAATTATTAGAAATCGAACCATAATATTAATAATATAAAAAGATTTTAGTGTACTGAAATTTAACTTTTGTTTTTAGACTGAATTTTAAATATAAATTTTATGAAAAATATTTTCTTTTTTATTATTTGTAAAAAGGTTTTTCATAAAGGTTTTAATTTTTACAAATAGTTATCGAAAAATAGTCAACAAACAATACAATCATAATTAAGCTGCCAAAATAATGTAATTAAGTGAAATTGGATAGTTCTTAGCTAGACTTAGAAAGATGTGTACCATTAACTTGAGCATGGCACAAACAAATAGTTTTTGAACACATTTCTCATTTTGATATGTAGTATACAATAATACATGAGAACTTAGTATAATGATCCATAGAAGGAAGAAAATGGGCAGTACAAACTCTCCCTTGGGTCCAATAAGGAGACAACACACAAGGTGAATGTGTAACTCAGGAAATTTTGCAATGAGACTTTGTTAGAACAATTAGAGGAAGCACACCAACAATACCCGAAGCAACCTGTCATAGATTACGAGGATTAGAAGCTCTCATATGAATAATATTGATTTTGATTAAAGGAAAATAGGTTTTCAAGGGACCTGAAACCCTTACATAATAAAATAGCCCTATAAAAGAAAATAGCAACTACCTAGACAAAGGACCATAGAAAACCAACAAAATAGAAAATAGGGAACCAAGCCTTAAAATCCATACATGTTTTTTTAGCAAACTTTCATTCTTTATCTTAACTTCATCATTTATAATGTGCACCCTACTGACCACCCTCTTAATTAGTATAGTGTCTTTGTCCTTACTTTGAAGTCTTGTTCTAGGTTCAAGAAGACAATAAAAAGCAACCCTAGAGTCCATAATTAATTTTTTTGAACTTCACACTTCAATTCAAGGAATCAACAACACATTTTGAAAGACCACAGACAATCTCAGCCTATGCATTTAGCTTCCTGAGTCCATCTAAAATATTCGCTATAGTTGTGTGGCTGACTTCTACTACTGCCCTCAATTTCTCATAGACTTTGGAAATATCATCCTTCAAACCTTTAATTCTATATTCATAATCTTCTTTTACATCTTTAACCCTATTGGAAACTTATTGGATCATGGCAATAATCTTTTTAGCATTTTGATTGTTGAAGGTAGTCACCCTCATATCCTTGAGAGCATTAATCTCCAAAAAAAATGCACATTAGTAGAAAACAATGACCATCTGTGGTATCCTTAATATTTGTTTCAATGTTTACACTATCATAAAATGATGAACCTTTTTCATTGGAGTTCCTTTCCCTATGGGGATTTCAACATGGAGGTCCAAATCATTTTCATTATTGATTAGAAGCTGCAAAAAAGGCTCTTCATAATAAGCAATATCCTTTTAAGCTTATTCACATGAAAAGAGTGGGAGGCTGAAGCAACATTTCATTTTCCCTTGTCTTAAATAAAGGACAAACCATTCACATTCCATTTTCCTTTAACATCATAGTTATGACTAAACAAATCTAGTATACACTTGAAGAAAGGAAATTAATTATAGCCTTTATCTTCAAAGATGAAAAAATTAAGGTGGGCCTTCGCTTCCCTCTTTAGGTTTGTATCTTTTCCTTGGTGAACACCACCAAGATCCCTTGAGAGGACATCCTTTGGCACCCAGGAATGTTCGTTTAAACTATAATGAAAGTCTTTCTTAGCCCTACTTATTTAGGGTTTTCCTACATAAATATTTTGTTAGAAAATTATATTATTAGAAGAAGAAGACCCTCATATAAAGCCGGTTGTGATGAATTATTCCTTTGTAACTCAAGGCTATGAAACATAGATTAAAAAATGTAGAAGGGAAATAAAATGAACTTAGTGTATTTGAAATAATTCAAAATGATAAAAGGATAGCTAAGAAGGCTATAAAAATTACCATCAAGAATCGCATACCTCATAATAACTTGAGATACTTCTACCCTCAAAGGATTAATAGAAACCCTATCATAACCACCATGAAAAATTCTTCAATCTTTATCCCTCTTTCCCTTTTCAAAGAAGATAGTGAAGGCTTTATCAATAATCTTCTTCTCCCTGTAAAAATTTATGCCCTCATCTAGAGTATAAGAAACCTCTTCAAAAGTCACCAGCTCAATACCAAAAACTTTGAGAAATCCTACCTCCCATATTTCCACAAATACTATTGTATCCTAAGGGTCAAACCTATGTAGTTTCTCAATTTAAGAGTGAGGCCATTTTTTCTAAACATCAACATTCTCATTCCATTTTGTTTTATAGATAATAGGCTCGACATGATTTCTCACTCCATGCATATCACTATCACAAGGAAAACAGAGGAGCCAACCAACCATTAAAATAAACCAAAGACAATAAACATATCTCATAAATTTATTTGTGTGATGCCACAATGTAATAATGAATAGTCTTTTCAATATAACACTTCACACCACACCAAATTTCATATCCATAATTTCTGAAAATATTTGGACAAGTTAACATAAATTTCTATTATTTTTAATTATTAATTTGATCTCATGAGGGATGATGTCATTCAACCCCCATTTTTTCTCACTAGGTTCCAAAACACCTAAGTTTGCAAACCTGTCTACCACTGAATTAATCTTAGGATATATATGTGAAATCTTATACATTTTGAAGGAGTTTAAAATGATTTTATACTCAAGTATTAAGGTTTTAATGGTCCAACTAGGGTCTTGGGACCCCTTAAGGCAATTAATAATAAATTCAATAAATTATATTATAGTGAGACCTTAGTAAAATCTAGAGAAGCCACTAATTTTAATCCAGTATAGGCAGCATATGCATCAATGTAGTGGTTTGTGTAGGAACACAAAGAGGGGGCCACTATGGAGATAAACCAACCATTATTATCATGAGCCACACCCCCACAACTAGTAGGTCTAGGATTCCCTTACACTAACCCATCTATGTTATTTTTAATCCATCCTTCATGAGGTACTTTCCAAGCCACACCCTCTCTAATTTTGTGTTATTTTCCCAAAGAAGTATCAATATCTCACTGAATATTCCAATGAAAAATAATATATAATTGAGCCTAAAAAGGTGAGAAGGGAGGACCTAATTATTATACAAAACCATGAAATTATCCTTTATAGTAGATTGAATCTTCAAAGCCACCACCTTTGGAAAGGAAGAAACATCTCTAAAAATGTGGTTATTTCTCTCCTTCCAAATACCCCATGCAAAATGTGGCAGCACAAAAGACCAAATAATCAACATGGAAGGATTAGAGAAGGGGAAAACCACTAATTCCAACATTAAGAAAAAGAGGCTGGGAACACCCATGAAATATGTCATATGTCAAAAAAATGAGACCAAATCTCTCTGGTGAAGGAATATTTAAGAGTAGATGGATAGATTCTTCAACATTATCCAAACATATACAACATCTTTTAGGTAAAGGTATATTTTTGCAAAAATGTTAAACTGTAAGAATTTTATTATGAACCATGAGCCAAAAGAAAATATTTATCTTGGGAATAAGAGAAGAAATCCACACCAAAATCCAAATGGAATGGGGCTAGGGGATTCCAATACAAATTTTGAAAGATTTGGACACCAAAATGGAACCATCAATGGTAAAGGCCAAACAAAAAGAATCCCCAATATTGAAAATAATAATATGAACCTTCAAAATTAAAACATGAAGTGTCTTCAAACTCAAGTCCACCTCCACAAGGTTGACCTAGTTAGTCTTGGATATAATCCTCTACCTAGTAGCCAAACCTCTAAATAAAGATATACTTGAAACACAGTGCAGGAAGAAAAATCCATTAGAAAGTCACCAATCCACTAGTCAACCCAAAAGAAAATATTTAGTCCATCCTTGAGGATACATCTAATACCATGGGTAGCAATAGATATAGGTATTGAAATAAAGTTCCATAAAACTAAACATGAATCTATTGAACCATTATAAGCAAAAAAGTCTGTGAAATGATCATAAGAAGATAAATCCTTCGTATGAATAATATTTTATTAGAAAGAGCTACCTGATTATGCATGATATGTTTTCATTGATGGAAACTACATTCACTAATATTGAACCTATTTCCATTTTGTAAGTTTACTAAAGGTTTTATGCAATAAAATGACTAAATACTGGAACTAGATAAGTATATAGTTAGATAGAACATCTTGGTACTGATGGATGATAGAGAGTTAGAGGATGCGATTGTAGAGCATGAACATAGAAATCCTAACATGACTAGTCTAATCTTCACATATTATGAAGTTTTAGTATGCATGAAATATTCACTAATGAATATCAATTTGACAGTTTTTGGGCTAGAAAAGATCATTCGGTATACTTCGTTAATCAGTTTAGAATTTTGGTTTGATAGTTGTTTATGTTACAGCCGACTATGGAGGACACTACATACATTGTTAGAAATATTTGACTTGATGATTCATGATTGAGATTTGGTGTGAAGGTTGCACATGTTTCACTATCTTATTTTGGGTTGATAGGGCTATGATTTTGAGTTTATTGTCTTATGTATAAGATCGATTTTTTGGATGTGATGGCCGTGTGAAGTTACATCTATGATATGCTGTGAAAAATTAATGATACATACTATATAATTAGTTGATGATGTTTTTTGAGATTCATTGGAACTATATTGGTATACTTTATGATATCAATCAATTTAATTTTTAGATTGTAAGTCCAATCCATAAATATTATTGTCATTAAAGATAGATCGATGAACTTGACTAAGGGTTAGATCTCTATTTTTCACTGAGAAGTATGCTCTGGGATGTAAGCCTGAATGCATGTGCATTCTCTCTCATGTACTATTACCTTTAAAAAGGTACTTATTACTGTTGTAGTGAGACATTCTAGTGGGTACCATCCCCACCTAGGTTTTTCCCTTAACATGGTATTCCTCAAAAAAAAATCATGGCATTATGATGTTATGTGTGATCATTCTATTTTGCTTACTTTCATTTATTGTTCTTTCAAATTATGGTATTGGTTTAAGAAAACTAATAATAATGCTGCACTAATTCATCCCCCTCTCTCAGCACTTCCTAATCTTAGCAATTGGTATCAGAGCCTAGTTCCTTGGAAAAATTTTGACAACTTTAGGAAATTCGTGATGAAAGAATCTAATAGTACTTAAAAACAAATTTTTAATGCACTTAAATATCTAGAAAAATTCAACACTCGATTCCAGATCTGGAAGAGAAATTTAAAAGTGCTAATAGATTCATTTATAATCTTATAGAGAAGTTGAGGCAATCCAAAGATAAGAGGAAAGAACTTGTGGATTAGTTATCAAAGAAAGTAAATGACTCTATATTTCATGGATGAAAAAGACCTAAAGAATGTGATTTGACTGTGAAATAAATAGACAACCTAAAGAATGAGATAGAATCCATGGTGCAATCAAGATGACTGAAGAAGTAAAAGAAAATAATATTATTGAGTAATCCTTATAAACCAAAACTATTGAGTTTGACAAGATGAATGAAAAAGTTGGACAGATGCAAATCTACCTTGAAGAATCTAAACATAATAGGAAAGAATTGGAAATATTTAATGAGATAATAAAAAGACATCTAACTGAGGCCAAAGAGATTCAAGAAAATTTTAGATCGAGAACCACAAAGATTGATGAAAAAATTGCATGTCAAAGAGCACATGGTGAAAAGAAAGGTTTGGCTTATGAAAAAGGAGAATGCCTTAAAACTGATAAGGAAACTTATATTGAGCAACATAAGGATTCACCTAAAAGGAAAGAAAATAGAAATAAATTTAATGGAATATTTATCACATGCAATAATTTGGTTGTGGGGAAAGAGAATACAAAAGTAATATATCTAAGTTAAATAATTTTTTGGATATTATTTCTCTTGTTCGCAATATGGACACAAACCAAATGAATGCAGATTGAAAGAAAGACCTAATACAAGACCTATAAGAAGAGGTAATCATACATGTTTCAAATGAAATAACCTCGGTCACTTACAAAGGAACTATAGGTTGAGGACAAACCAAACTAATGAGAGGTATGTAAATCATAATGTTACGTGTTATAAATGCAGGAATGTTGGTCATATTTCTAGAGATTGTAGATATAACAATGATGGAATGATAATAAATGGTTTAGTTCAAAATAATAGTGTAAAAAATGAAAAGAAAGGAGATACAAGGTATGGAAAGAAAAAAAACATGTTTCAATTGCAATAAGATAGTACATATTGCTCTGTATTGCAAATCTATCAATGCAGGAGAGAAAAATAATAGAGAAAATGACAAAGGGAAGTTAAGAATGTTACTTGATCAATCTCGAAAGGAAATGAACAAGAAATAGGCTAAGAAAAATAAAATTGATGCTACTAGTCAGGTCACACCAACTCCTAGTTTGGACACCTCATCATTAGATAATTAGGTCGTAGGACCTAAAGGGGGAATTTTCTTTAGAAAATATTTTTTCACCCTATGAATCAAAGAAGTAAACATTGTGATGGAATATTTAGTAGGAGATTGATTTTGAAAGGCTATGTTTAGAATCATAGATTATTTCATGATCATATTTAGGATCACGAGAATAATTATAGCTCACTAGTTATATATCAACTTTTTGGAAGCTAGGGTATGAGTGACATTAAATGAAGGAATACGATTAATTTAAATGAGGGATAAAAAGAGAATTTTGTGACTACATTAGATACTTTTCTATCCCAAGGGTGAGTGATTACCTAAGTTAAAGGAGATCTAATAGTTAATCCAACAACCAATCAAATTTCCCAAGAAAACTCTAGAATGGTGACAAAAGGTATTAATATTTGCACAAACTTGTTAAATTTATTGAGTAGAATAGATACACCTCAAATAAGTGATGAATTAGAGAAACCAAGCGATAAATTCAAGAAATAAATCTATGGAAGATGACCCAAATGATGCATTTTCTCATGTTGTCTATGAATTTTTATGTGTTGAAGATATTCATGCATACATTCATTGTAGGCTTGAAGAGTTAGGTAATTATGAGATCTATAACCAATATTTATCATTGTGTTGATGGAAATTTGAAAGTTAAGTTCAATAAGGTTTATTAGATTAACCTTGCATACTATAAATAATTTTATGTCTTTGATGGACTAGAGTGGGTTAGGATTGTTCTTAGAAAGATTCATGATCAATTATTTTGTCTTGGAGAAGGACATATTAAGATTACCAAGGAGTTAATTCATGAGGCTATAGGTTTTAATGTAGTTGGTGAGGTACCAAAACTGACATCAACAAAGGACATTGTTGAGAGGCTTACTAAATCAAAATAGGAAAAGAGAGCCATGAAAATTAATGATATCAAAGAGCCCGATGTGAAACTTTCTTCAATGATTCTTGGTTATAAATTTTATCACAGCATTAGAATCAATTCTATCTCTGCTACTATTATTCACAATGCCTATCAAATGTTGAAGGAAGATGCTCAAATAGATGTTTGTGACATTGTGAGGCAACATTTGTTGGATAATCTTGGCAATATTAAGAAGGATAAGATAAAAATCTTTAAAAGTATCGATCATTTATCATTGATATGTTTTTCTACCTGATGAACTATTTTCTTTGTACCAGTAATTTGAATTGGCAGAAGGACATCCCTAAAACATTATAGATTAGTAGATTCTATCAGATATAGAAAAAAGAAGACATATATAAGAAAATATTTTGATATCTCAAAAATTTTCAAAAGCATATGCAAAAGAGGGAAATAATACTTGGTTGAGAAATACAAGGATAAAATTTGTTTCATGGTTGAAATCGAAGCTTTTTGTATGGAGGTAGTTGAACCAAAGAACCTTTGGATTCCACAAATGGGATATGAAGTAGATTATGAGATTATGGTTAGGTATGTTGAAGAGATGTTGAGTAAACTAATATACCCTAATGCAAAAATTCTTGGTAGTTACTCTAAAAAGTATCAAAAAGTTCAAAGTGAGCTCCATGATGCAACATTGAACAAGAAAATTAAGAGTTTGGTGGACAAAATTGCAGAGAAGGAACATATAAGAAAGGAATAGATGGAAAAAATTAAAAGGAAGCAAGAAGAGATGGAAAAAAGGACAACACAAGAAGCACCAATTGAAATTGAGAAGGGAGCTACTCCACCTCCACTTATCTCGAACCCATCCAATTGGAGATGAACTAGGAGTGTAACTCAAATCTCTACATCACCTATTTTGAAGAAGACAACTCCTTCACCAAAAGTTTCAAGGAAAATATTTGAGAAATGAGTGGTCCTGCAAAAATGGTACCCACATTTTAGCCAACATTGACACTGAAACAAATATTCTAAAAGGAATACTTCACTTTCACAAACATATTACTACAAAATCGTTAAGAATTTGAAGATGATGTAAACTAGTGATTTTTAGAATTTTCTTTCTAATTTCTATATATATATATATATATATATATATATATATATATATATATATATATATATATATATATATATATATATATATATATAGTATATATATATATATATATATATATATATATATATATATATATATATATATATATATATATATATATATATATATATATATATATATATATATATACTATATATATATATATATATACATATACATACATATACATACATATACATACATATACATACATATATATATATATATCTATATATATATATATATATATATATATATATATATATATATATATATATATATATATATATATATATATATATATATATATATATATATATATATATATATACATATACATACATATACATACATATATATATATATATATATATCTATATATATATATATATATATATATATATATATATATAGATATATATATATATATATATATATATATATATATATATATATATATATATATATATATATATATATATATATATATATATATAGGGAATGATTTGTGTCAGTTTTCTTTCTCCTTCGAAATGTGTTTTATATAAAAAATCAACATTTTTAAAGAGTGACAGTCACTTGTCTCGATATACCTTTTTTTAAAAATGATAATGTCGTAATTATTTCAAGGTTAGATTTTTAAAATCAATACCTAGAGGATGTAATTGGTTTCATTCAATTTGGTTCAAAATTTTATAGTTCATTGAGTTATGAAGTGACATTAACTGTAATTTTGATATAGGCTTCTTCAGATCGATCTAACTTGATTTGTATACATCAAAATTCATTTTTTTCTTTTTTTTATAGAAAGGTAACACAAATAGCTATGGGATACATATTTTTCATATTTTTTTCTCCTAATTTACTATTTTTCCCAAAGCATAGAAGAGAGAGGTTGTGAAATGGTCACACAACCTATGTTTAATTAAACTAAAAATAGAAAGTCACAATGAACGCAATATGTATTAAAATTATATTCATTAGAAAGCTTGTTAAGAGTAGCACAATCTGATTTTTTTTGTTTCAGAATATTGTCTTATTTGGCCATTGATTAAGACCTTGAAAGGGGAAAATTTTGTAGAATTTGGCTTTCCTTAGCCAAAAAAATCATATTTGACCCCTTCGAACAAACATGCCTTCACTCAAAGGGGGTCAAACACCTTCATTAAAATGGGGGTTCAAACAAACAACCCATCGAAAAAAATGACAACTTTGGCATCGTCAATTTTTTTCAAGGAGTGTTTGTTTGAACCCCCGTTGGCCACCTTGTTTTTATTTTATTTTTATTTTTAAAATTTTGGCATAATAAAATTTTTCTTTTATGTTTTTAAAATAAAATAATCACTTTATTTCATTTTTTTATAATAGAAACATAGGAAAGATAATGTGAGAAATTTTATTGCATCTAGAAATTTTTTGAAAGGAATTCATTTGAAGAGCTATGTTGGGAAACAAGAAGGCATGACACACTAAATCTATAAGCAAGAGGTCACCTGGTAGAGAAAAAAAAAGTGTGAAGCTTCATTGACATATGATTGTAAAACTAAAGAAGGTATGTGTCTCTAATTTCACATGTGTGAGTTTTATATGTCTCCTTTTTCAGTTTGTTGTAATTTTTTTCTAATTTGATTCATTTTTGTACATGTAGCTTGCAATAAATAATTACAAAATGAAGAAGAAGCTCTGGAAAGAAGGTTAAACCAAGTTGAATAAATGGATGTTGGAGAAGTTTCATAATCAGTCCCTACAGAATCTCAAGCAATGGAATTTGGAGAAGGTTCATGATCAGTTTCTCCTATTGGTATGGATGAACACATAAATTTAGCTCAAAATATGAATAAAAAAATTATTTATAGAAACTTAGGTCATTAACTTGTAATGGATGTGGATAAAGTGAGACCGCTTTCTAATTTTAAACCCTTAAGTCTTTTTATGAACAGGACTTTGAATAAGATAGAAAAGGGAAGAATGACTAAATTTGCTAATCCTGAAACACCTGAACAAACCCAATTGCTTTCTCTTATTCTTATGGAAAAAAGATTGCAAGATTCATTACAATTGTTGGATATAGACACAACATCAAAAAAAGAGAAAAAAATTCTAACATGCAAAGTGATATTATTGAGAATGCTAGGAAAGGTTTGAGCTCTATAGGAAAGCAATCTCAAACTAAAGATAAGAGCATTAGAAGAAGAGTGATGTTGACATCCATTGAAGGAAAAACTATACCCTGAAATAGAAAATATCTTCAGTTTCATCTTAAATAGGTTTTCGTAGGAAAATAATATCAAAATATGTTAAGAGGAGAATGCTTTTTGATAATAGCATATTGGAAATAAATTAGAAATTATGTGTAGAGATCCTTTATGTCATAGGATTGAGGAAGGTATCAGGAATTTGGTCATATCATTTTGGAATGACAATACTGATCCTTCATCAAACAGTAAAGATGTTGTCAGACACAGGGTTAGAGCTAATGAATATGAACGCCATACAAAACATCGGTTGGACACAACACAACATGAAATGTATAGGATCTCTTAAAGGCTACTAATTATCTCTAAGTTGTCATAGGACCTCTTAAGGGGTACTAATTTTTCCTAAGTGGTCACAAGATCATCTTAAGGGATCCTAATGTGTAATAAGTATCATAGGCCATCTTAAGGGGTCCTAAGGGTCTCTTAAGGGTTCTTACCTTATAATAGGTCATATTAAGGGGTATTATGTCATAAAAACTTCTACTAATGGGTCTTATGTTATAATAGGTCATCTTAAGGGGTATTATGTTCCATTATGTCATAATAGGTCCTTCTAATGGTTGTTAAAGGGTTTTATGTCATAAGCTAAAGGTTTTTAAGAAACTAAGTATAATGTCATAAAAGAAAAACTAAGTAAAGGGGTTCTGGGTGTCTTAAGGGGGCCCTAGGTTTCTAAAAAGGTTTTAGGATACATACTTAAGGGGGACCAAATATAATATTTTAACATGTGTAACTATACATGTATAACAATTTTACATAAAATGAAACCATCTAGAGCATATAGAAAATAAATTTAAAACATATAAAAAATAAATCTAAATATTTAAATATCTAAAATACACGTGTACATAAAAAAATTCGTACAGTTTTAAAGAATAACATTTTCTATATACATTTTCTGACATGTATAAGTTAACTTAAAAAAATAAAAAACATAAATTTTTAAACAACAATTTTCTCATACTTTCTAGCTAGGGTTTTCTAACATTTTCTAACTAGGGTTTTGTAATTAAGATTTTATAACATTTTATAACTAGGGTTTTTAAACATTAGTTTTAACTAGGGTTTTCTAAAAACTTTGAACAAAGGGTTTGTAAAATTATCTAACAAAAATATTAAACATATGTACATAACATTTCAACATATCAAAAATAACTTCAAACCTTTAAATATCTAACTATACATGTGTGCATAACATTTTCTAGAGCTTTAAAAAAATTAACATTTTCTACATTTTCTGATATAACTAATTAAATTTTTTCTTTTTAAAACATTTAATAAATATTTTTTTAATAGTTTTTTTAGAATATTTTTCTAATATTTTCTAAGTGGTGTTTTTGAACATTTTTCTAAGTAGGATTTTTTAACATAGGGTTTCAAACTAGGTTTTCAAAAAATTTCTAAGAATGAGTTTGTAAAATTATCTAACAAAAAATAAAAAATTAACTAGGATAAATTGAAAAACACATAATTTATAAATACAAAAAGTTAATGAAAGGAAGAATTATGTGTACCTAGTATCAAAGATGGTCGGAAGAAGTACAAAATGGTTAGGGGATGTTGATGTCAAGATAGGATGACAGAAGGTTCAATCCAACACTTGGAGTTCCACAGGAATGCAAAAACAAATAGTTAAAATTAATTATTTATCACCAAATTTTATTAAAAATACGGGGCATCAGGGTATTCATTTGAACATGCCCCCTTCGAACAAAACCCATGTGTAGGGGCTTCATTTGAAGTGGGTGTTCAAATAAGCATACCCTGGGTAATGTGTTCGAATGAATGAACATGAGGCCTTAGCTTTAACACCCATCTTCGTTCGAACAGGCTGAAAATTTGATGCCAATTTTGCTTCATGCGATAAAGTGGGAACCACTTTTGTGAGCTAACCCATTCATAATTTGATCCTATATTAAGGACACTAAAGGAAAAGAGTACAAGACCACATAAGAGAGAGGAAAAAAGGTAAAGATGATTCTTTAAACTCATTCATATCAATATAAGAAGAAGATAAGGATTGAAGGTTCTACTACTACTACTATTGTGAAGGAAAATCCTATGAGCATAGGTAAGCGTGAAAATCTAGTTGACAAAGTTTTAGAAAAAGTTGTTAAGTTTTGTATTCTAATTTAATTTAAGAAGTACTATAATTTTTTTAATAAAAATGAGAGAAGAAGACTAGAGAAAGTTGTAATTACACATTTGTAAATTTTTTTGTCACACATTGCTAGAGACAAAGGATCAAAAACCTTATCATTAATATGCTATTTTGGAAGAAAGAAGATTAGTTTTTCTAGAGGAAGATAAAAGGTTAAGGGAGGCATCTACATCTAATATGTGTCTGGTAATTAGAAATGATGAAAGGAAAGACTTAATTGATGAAAATAAGAAGAGGCTATTGACAAAGAAATGAATCAATATGTTAATGGATGTAAAGACAAAATAAATTATTGTAGAGACAGATGACATTATTAGTAAAATGTTAATCAAGGTCATACATTATGTAAAAAAAAGGAAAGACTCAAGGACTAAGAGGAAACATGATAAATTATTCATTGATGATCAATTCATCAGAACAGTTAAGGAACCATATCCATTTTTTGAAGGAGTACCTATTACTCTTGATGAGTAGGATGATGATGATTTACACTATAAAGAAAAAGAAAAATATTAATTCATTGATCCTACAAATATTATGGCTGAGAATGAAATAAGGGATATCATGTTGGGAAAAGGATTCATCAAAGACAAACATGTTGAGGTTAAGGATGAACGAGATAAGGAGATTGATGAACATAATGATGATGTTCTTGATCCAAATACTATGGACATTGAGGCTACTAGAAGAGTAGAAGAGAAAGAAAAGAAAGATGACGCTCATAGTGAAGAATAGAAATAGAAGAAACTAGAGAAGAAAGGACAAGTCTATACTAAGATTGAGCCATCTCTTGGTAAGGTTTAGACAATGTTGGCAAGAGACTCACTTGATTCTCTTGAATTATCAGATGTGCATGGACCAATTGACTTAGAGAGTATGGAATAAGATGAACTCATGAAAATTTTAGTTTTGGCTCATGCCCAAGCTAAGGGAAAATATTTGAGAAAGAGTGAGAAAGGAAACAAACCTCTATCTAGGGAAGTTGAAGTACTTGAAAAGGTAATGCCGAAGGTTCAAGTAAATCAAGGTAATTTAGTTATTAATCAATTAGAATAACTCATAAATAGTTTTGATAAACATTTTGAGTCTTTAGAGAAGGTTGCAGAAGATAGGGTTTAGAAAGATTTTTTTTCAAAGAGATTTCATCATTTATCTTCTCTAATTGCACAAAACAAAAAGTATTTAGATAATGGGATGAATAAATTATATAAAAATATTAAGGATGGGTCTAATGTATTAAAGATGTGTATTAATTCAATCCCTCATGTTTCTGACAATGATAAAATTATTAAGGAGAATTAGGAAGTACTTGCAAATAGAGAAAAGGTCTTTAATTTATCAAAGGGTTTTTCTTGTGATTACATGAAAGAGACAGTGAGGGTAAATGACAAGATCAGAAATCTGGAAGTTGAGAGACAAAGAATGCTTAGTATATTTTCAGATTTGAATAATTTTATAGTTCCTAAGATAAATATCTTGCAGACAATCCTTGAGGAAGAAGAGAAGACAAGTAAAGCCCCTTCCTCGCCAAATATTGTTCATGCTAAGGAATAAAATTATCTGATATGTGTGCAGATTCAGATTTTGGATAGTCTAAGAAAAACTTGGAATGCAGATTGGATAGCTTTGAAGGATAATTTCTTTGATATATTCAAGTTTTTGTGAGCATGATGTTATCCTTTGTATATATTCATGGAGACAATATAGGGTTTTGATAGAAGGTTTTCACATTTTTAGCCATGCCTTTTCCATTGATGTCAAAGGGGGAGAGATAAGTGAAAAATGATGTATAGGAGAGATTCTTACCTTAGGGGGAGATCAGTTTTTGAAGAAGATTTTGATGACTTAGAATTTTTGGATGAACACCTATCCATTTTTCACTAAGTGTTGCCATCAATGCCAAAGGGGGAGATTATTGGTAAGAGTCACCTGATGAATCATGATATGTTTTCATTGAGGGAAACTACATTCACTACTCTTGACCATATTTTAGTTTTCTATGTTTATCGAAGGTTTGATGTGAGAAAATGACTACATAGTAGAAGAAGAGAAATATAAAGTAAGATATAATAGATTGATACTAATGAATGACAAAGAGTTAGAGGCTTCGATTATAGATCATTAAAATAAACATGGGTAAAATTACAAACCCGTGTCACACTTTTATAAAGGAAAGGGTCAACAACACACAAATTGTTCAACTTTAATGACATAAATGTCACATTTTTGTTTAGAATTTGAAGATGATGTAAACTAATGAAATGTGTAAAATTGGATAAAGTTTATGCATATAATATTTTTTAAAAAATTGAATAAGAATTGAGATAGTTTTTCAATTTTTGAAGTCCATTTTTTAGTTACTGAAAAAATGATGAAAATATGGGGTCTAGTTCCTGCCATAAAAGTATATACAAATAACCTTTTTTTTCTTCCGATTTCAAAATATGTTATAGATAACATGTATAGCTAGTGCATAAAAGAAGAAAGATTAGTTTTTGATGTATATTTTCTCTAATATAACTACTCAAAGTCAAACTTCTCCAAAATCAACAGGTTTCATCTCTTGTCAAATTTCCCCTATCAAATTACATATTCTTGAAGAGGACTCTCTCCTAGAGTGTTAAATATAAATTTTAATTTTTTTTATATGATTTACTATTATTTTCTTTAATTGAAGCAACATCTTCTCAAATGTTAAAATACTTACTTGCATTATTTTGAAATTATAATATATGAGACCTAATCAAAATACTATAAAACTTATATGACAATAATATTGACTCTGAGCTCTACAAAAGGGTATATTTTATCATTTTTTTTAAATATCATTACAAAAGAGTAGGAGTTATTTTAAACATCACTTTTATAAAATAATTTTATTTCTTTGGTAACTGGAACCAAATTGCTAGATAATATGTATTTAATAGATATTTCCAATTGAAAAAGTTGAAGCCCTTATCTAATGAATCTAGCTAGACCATATGTTTGAAAAAAATAACTTTTAGTTAGAAATACTCAAATTCACTTATGCTGATAAGTTAGCTTGAAACATGACACAAATTTGTACTTTTACCCACATCTTATTATGTTTAATCCAATCTTCACAGATTCTAAAGTTTTCATATGCATGCGATATTCATTGATGAATATCGGTTTGATAATTTTTGGGCTAGAACATAGCAGTTAGGTAAGATCATTCGGTATACTTGGATACCTAGTTTAGAATTTTAGATTGATAGTTATTTATGTTAGAGTTGACTATGGAGGATACTACATGTGCTTAGAAAGCTTTGAATTGATGATCTGGTCGAGATTTGGTGTGAAGGTTGTACATGTTTCACTATCTTATTTTGGGCTAACAAAGTTATGATTTTATATATAAGATCGATTTTTTGGATGTGATGGTGGTGTGAAGTTAGATATATGATATGGTGTGCAAAATGAATGATGCAGAGCAGATAATCATTTGATGATGTTAGTTGAGCTTCATTGGAACTATATTGGCATAGTTGATGCTATCAGTTAGTTCATTTTTGGGACTGTAAGTCCAATCCATAAATCTCATTGTAGTTAAAGATAGATCAATGAACCCGACTGAGGGTCAAATATCTTTTTTGTTATGAGTATTGTTCTCTAAGTTGTAATTGTGACAACATGTGCATTCTCTCTCATGTACTATTATCTTTAACTGGGTGCTTATTACTAGAGTAGTGAGACATTCTAGTGGGTACCATCCCCACTAGAGGTTTTTTATTAATAGGATTTTCCTCGAAAATAAACCATGGTGTTATGATGTTATGTGTGCTCATTCTATTTTGTTTAGTTTTAGGTATCTATGCTTTCAAGTTTTGGTATTGGTTTACTAAACTGAATAATACTATTGCATCGATTCACACCCCCCTCTCGGTGCTTCCTAATGCTAAAATTTTTTTCCACTCATTGTTTTTTTAAGCACACTGTAACACCCCATCTATAATAATAAATAAAAGATGAAACTAAGGAAGAAACAACCATAAATAAATCACATAAATCTATAGCAATAATTTTTTTTTATTAAAATAACAATCTGATTACATATAATCATTACAACCGCTTCTAAGAGCTTTATAGTTTACAATCAATTTACATCAAAGTAATAATAATACTCTTTATTCAAAGAATAAGTCTCTAAACAAAATTTCTTATTTCCAAATCCATTACATTCTACGAATAGATCTGATAACTAATAACCATGAAATGATCTATTTCCCATAAAACTTAACAACTGCTATCCACTGTCCCATATTCATTGATTTATCCATCTAAAACCTGAAAACCAAAATGAACACAAATGCAAACAGTAAACAGGGCTCAGTCACAATGATAAAGAAAATGAATCATCTCCAAATATCTGCAACCATAAAAGTCAGTACAATATAGCATTTATGCAGATTTAAATACAGATATAATTGGAAACTAAATAACATAATTTCATTTTACACCAAAATCATCAAGCACTGAATTTCTTTCTAACAGAAATAAACTCACAAAGAAAATGACAAGTAATGATCCAATAGTTCATGGGTGTCCACATAAGGACCTACGCTATGTATCCGTAAGGAAACTCGTAGTAATCCATTATGTCTGATGAAACCATAATGTTTTATCTTTGTTAATTGAAAACCCATAACCCTTGAATTTATAATTATCACTTAATTAAACAACTGATAGAAATTCTTTCCCATAAGGATATAGACTAGTGTCAGTCACAACTGACAGAAATTCTATCATCACAAGGTACTAGACTAATGTCAGCCCCCAATCTACGGATCATTCTTGCATTATCTCAAAAACACTTGATCTAGCAATCAATGAAAGTAGTGAAATGAACTACATAACACAATTTTCACTAACATTCTGTTTCTAATGCATCAATTTACAAAATTGAAATAGCAAACAGAAATCCATCATAAAACCATATTGCCATATTTCTTAACATACATTCATAAACATGATGTTTCACGTAAGATGAAAAGATCACAACTCTTTCTCCAACACAAATCCAATCAAAATAATCTCCATATTAACTTAACATTAAATCTGTAATTGTTCAATAAAATATCCATATCAAATCCATGTTTCCATTGAATAGAAAAGAGCTAACATAATCATTCATCAACTGAATCAACACAACATCCATCACTTTTAACAAACATACTACTTTACCATGACTGAATTATTAAACTAAATGGCCATACACCCTGCTCTATTAATTACAAGTTTATACCATTTATATACATGTTGGCGTATGTACATGTATACACCACAGCTTGTGTATACATATACATATCCCAGCAAGTATATGTATATATGAATATATAATTATATAAGCTTGTAATTAATAGTTTAGATTGACAGTCATAACATCTATTATATACATGTTGGCGTATGTACATGTATACACCATGGCTTGTGTATACATATACATATCCCAGCAGGTATATATATTTATATATCGAATTGCATAAACTTGTAATTAATAATTCAAGTTCATAAATATGCAATTGAAAAACCATTCAAATTGTCTTAGTTCTATCACAGAATTAAATCGACCTTAATACACTACTAAATCTGCTGAATATATAAAATAATAACAGTATAATAATAATAACCGACTTCTACCTTTAAACAAATTACCAAGTGCTTTTCCTTACTGTCTGTACAAGATAGGAATTGTCTTTCCTATAAATCCCTTAACATTTCCTAATGTCGTAACAACTGTAATACACACTGGTGTTATTTACTGATGATCATAAAACTCGTAATCAAGTTTGACATAACCAAGACATCCACATTCCTTTATTAACTGATACATACAGTGACAAACAACCTTTTGACAAAAAAGAACGACACCAGATAACCAAAGGAGTTCGCCCAAAAGAAATAATTTAATCCACACTTATGTTGCAAGTGTAACACAAAATATGACTGATAACAAATGACATTATGAATACCACCAAACCCAAATCCCACATTTCAGCTCTATAAGAACATCGATACCAAACTTGGTAGATGACTGTGGTAAAAATCCCGACCCACCTTAAACCAAGTCCATACAAACTGATTGTATTATGATGCTATAGAGTTCCTAACAATAGGAACAGTGCGAGGAGATCAAAATAAATTTTTAACAAGAAAACTCATGCTGGTTCCATTACGGTATTGATATGTTGATTAACAAACCCGACTAACTCCCTTAACACTGTCCAAAGCTAGTAAACATCGACACCCTAACACACAAGAATATAACCACATACCATCTACATATCTATATTCCATAGATTGACACAGACTTAACTCAAACTTTGCCAACTTCATACTTAGAACAGAGAAAAACCCTTTATTACATTATGCTCGAACACAGCATATTAAAAACAAGTGCCAAATACCACACTAAAACTAAAAAAAAAACACTTCCAAAAAGTCATTTGTTACCAAGTTTCTCCAATAAAACACAGTATTGTTTAACTAAACTAACTTCTTAAACTATCCGAAAAGAAAAGAATCGATTCATATAACCGAACTCACAAAATAAACTAACACAAAGCCTCACACACATCAACTAGAAAACAGTGTTAACCAACATTCCCTTAATTTTCATTGTAGAACAAGAAATGGAAACAGAGAATAAGGTAAGAGATGCCCCTGCCTGGTATTCGTATGGAGAAGATATCCAAAATCGGAATGCTAGTGCTAGCTCCTGCCTGGTGAGCTTCACAAGGAATCCCAAACTCAACCTCAAAGATCCCTTATCACAGATTACCAAAAATGCCATGCAAGAGAACCCAAAATTGCAGAGTTAACAGTAACAACACCCAACTTCCTAAATAACCATGAGCAGAAGGGTTTATCTTTGCCATGAAAACCCCTTTCATTCCATGCCACTTATCATGAAGAATACAATAGTAACACGGTTTCATAACCAACTGTTCACCCAAAATGCCGCAGCATAACATGGTAAAAAGAATGGAGTCATATACAAACTACAACTTCTTAACCAGAGCAAATGGCGGTCATAAAACATAACAATGAATTTCCTTCGACAAGTTCATTCAATGCAAGCTTATCTCTTGCAGTGAATGCAAACCCACTTCCTGCCAAATGTCCAAAATAGTACCATTCCACAACCCAAAAAATAGCTTAAACCCACTAACACCTCAATGCAAAAGCAAGTGCATTAAAACCCTACCGTAAGTCATGTTTCAAGCCAGAATATAATAAAAGACTTAGGGATAGGTTAAAACATGTCTTTGCCAATAACATAAGTCATTTACTAACTTAACATCTAAGATGACAGCGCATTCCAATGTCAATTAACTAACACTAAAACACACTAACCTCCTATTAACATACACCATAGAATATACTAACTTAAATAATTATTATAATTTTAGTAAATGAAATACCACATTCTTACAAAACATTCTCTCATGGTTATATGTATAAAAATACATATATACAAATTCATTTATCTTGAATTCAGAATATGATTAACGTTAAATAACAATAGAACTCTAAATACTGTCTATACACATCAAGACACAGTTAACAATGATAATGTAACCATTTCTAATAACGTCTAACATATTACTAAGGATTCCAAAACAATGAATCAATAATCAGACAATTAACTAACTGTATAGTTTGTCCTTATTACATAATCAAACCAATGTTCAAAATTTGATCTAATCCAATTCTATCATCAGAATAGGACTCATAAAGTGACAGAAATAAACATAATTCCCTAAAATGTCTAGCAGAATAATAGAGATAACATGTTTAATCTAATTAACAAAGTTCAAAAGAACGCAGTCAGAGTTCGAACTCAAAGAAATCTAACATAACATAACATAGAAAATAAAGTCTGGAATAGTCAGGGGCATGACACCCTTCCCCACTAGTCTAGGCTTACTCCTGGAAGCCTGAAAACAAATGAGGATGTGCAGCTCTCATAGTCCCTGTATCCTCCCAGGTTGCAGAAGTTACATCGTAAAGATCCCATAACACCGTTACCTGCTCCACCTTGCATCCTCTGAGATTTAGCTCTCTTTGCTGGATGATCTGCACTGGTTCCAACATCAGTTGACCATCTACCACCTGTAAATTTTTCCAATTTAACATGTGTGCAATGTCAGGTATATATTTCCTTAAGATGAAAATATGAAATACATCATGAATTCGTGAAAGACTGGGTGGCAAAGCAAGTCTGTAGGCAACTAGACCCACTCATTCTAGGATCTCAAATAGTCCCACAAACCTTGGAGACAATTTTGACCCTTTACCATACTTAATAGGACTTTTCCGGGGTCTAACCCGAAGAAATACCTTATTCCCAACTTCAAATTGACGTTCAATCCTATGTAGGTCTGCATACTTTTTCTTCCTATCCTGAGCTGTAGACAGGTGTTCTCTAATGCGCTTAACCTGCTATTCTAAATCCTGAAGCATCTCAGGACCCAAAAGAATTATGTCTTCAAGATTGTCCTAGCTTAAAGGTGTTCTACACGGTCTTCCATACAAAGCCTAGAAAGGAGCCATACCTATAGAACTATGGTAACCATTGTTGTAAGCAAATTCAACCAAAAGCAAGTACTCTTCCCATCTATTTTGCCTGTCCATCACATACATTATAAGCATGTCTTCCAAAATCTGATTGACATGTTCAGTCTGTCCGTCAGTTTCTGGATGATATGCTGAACTAAAGTTCAACTGAGTACCTAATTCATGCTGCAAAGATATCCATAGAGATGAAGTGAAAATTGAATCCCTATCAGATATGATCTTCTTAGGAATCCCATGCAGCTTAACAACCTGTTCCATATAAATCCGTGCCACAGATGCAGCATTATAAGTGGATCTTATAGGAATAAAATGGACAACTTTGGTTAACCGGTCAACAACAACAACCATAATGGCATCATGTCGCCTAGCTGAAAATGGTAACCCCACTATGAAATCTATGGATATGGTATCTCATTTCCATTCAGGCACATTCTGAGATAGAAGTAAACCAGCTGGATGTTGATGCTCAGCTTTAACTCTCTGACACTCCAAACATCTAGCCACAAAATTAGCAATATCCCTCTTCATACCCGGCCAGTAGTGATGCTGCCTAAGATCAGCATGCATCTTCTTCACACGAGGATGTGCTGAATAAGGTGCCTTATGTGCTTCAGTCATAACTAGGTTCCGAAGATCCCTGACTTCTGGCACATATATGCTGCCTCGGTAAGTCATTAATCCTTTAGTGTTGATAGAATAACCCTCAAATCTGACTTCTAATACACTGCCACTATCAATCACTGCTTTGACATCTAAATACCAAGGACCAGTAGCCAAATTCAGAAGTATTTTCTCTTTCAAATCAATTGTGAGGGTCAAAGAAGAGAGTTCATGACGCCTTCTGCTAAGAGCATCCGCTACTTTGTTCTCTTTACCCTGAATATACTTCATTTCAAATTCATACTCACACAAGAACTCCATCCATCTGTGCTGACGTGCATTAAGATTGGGTTGCGTGAACAAATATTGTAGACTTCTGTGATCGGTATGAAGCTCAAAATGTTGACCAAGAAGAAAATGCCACCATTTGGTCAAAGCATGGATCACTACTGCGAGTTCCAAATCATGAGTAGGATAATTAATTTCATGATCCTTTAGTTTCCTGGATTCATAAGCAATGACCCTGCCATCCTGCATCAAGACAGCCCCTAAACCATCCAATGAGGCATCGGTGCACACAACAAATTCCTTAGTAGGATCAGGTACCGCTAAAATTGGTGCACTAGACAAATGTTCCTTTAGATGTTGGAATGCTTCTTCACATTTATCTGACTAGATGAATTTCTTACCCTTTCTCTGGAGAGAAGTAATGGAATGGGCTATCTTTGAAAAATTAGCCACAAATCTCCTGTAGTAGCTAGCCAGACCCATAAAACTTCGTACTTCAGAAACATTGGTAGGAGTTGGCCACTCCACAATTGCCCTGATCTTAGCAAAATCAACAGCTATTCCATCTCCTGTAATAATGTGACCCAAATAACTTATTTCATTTTTGAAAAATTCACATTTTTTAGGATTGGTATATAGCTTGTTCCTGCGGAGACATTCAAAGACTTGACTCAAATGCTGCTCATGCTCCTCCAAGGAGTTAGAATATACCAAAATGTCATGAAGGAACACTACCACAAACTTGTCTAAGAAAGTCCTGAATACTCCCTGCATCAAACTCATGAAAACTGATGGTGCATTAGTCAACCCAAATGGCACTACCATGAATTCATAATGTCCATACCTTGTGCGAAAAGCTGTTTTATGAATGTCATCTTCTTGAATCCTTAACTAATGGTATCCAGATTTGAGATCAATCTTGGAAAATACCTTGGCACCTTTCACTTGATCAAACAAATCATCGATGCGAGGCAAAGGATATCTATTTTTTATGGTAGCTTTGTTCAGTTGTCTATAGTCGATACAAAGCCTCAAAGATCCATCCTTCTTCTTGATGAAGATAACAGGTGCTCCCCAAGGTGAAACACTAGGTCTGATAAGTCCCTTCTCAAGGAGTTCTTCAAGTTGAACCTTGAGTTCCACTAATTCTTGAGCGGTCATACGGTAAGGAGTCTTGGAAATTAGTTCGGTTCCCGGAAAAAGATCAATCCTAAAATCAATTTCTCTTTTAGGTGGGATTCCCAGACTCTCCGTAATAAATACATCTGAGAATTCCTTCAAAATTGGATGATCTAAGCTGGTGTTCCAAGCAACTTGTTTATCAAAATCATTGATAGAAATAGAAAACAATTTGCATGTAGTACCCCTCGCATCTTTCTTTTGCTGATACTATGTTTAGTTTGACACTGTTTTATCTTGGTTGATTAGATCAGACATATATTACATGTTATATTTATATTTTGGTGTGTGATTAAACAGTTATAGTTTGGATGTTAATTGTTATGTTTGAACCTGAAACAGAACTTTACGTAATGGTTAAATCTAGTAATGATGGATTTTATATGATGTTTCAAATGCATGTATAAATTGAAGTAATTAGATGATGATTATATTTGGTACTTACCCCATACCCGCATGTGTATGGTATTATGTTTGTTATCGTTATGTTTTCTTTTCTGTTGACATGCATGTATGGTAGAGGAGGAGGCGTAGTTACCTGCATTTAGTCGGGTCCACACGTCCTAGCCATCCCTACCATTGTTTGATAGTATGTTATATATGCACATGTACATGCAATGGTTTTTTATGCAGGTTGCAGGTACCAGGCATCGACTTCCCTGGCTTGACAGGATGAGCGTGCCATTATTATGTCTCAATGGTGGAGAAGGGGAGTTAGCACCTAGGCCAATTCCCTAGCCTAACCATCCTAAAATCACGGATGAGACCTTACTTGACTTACCTAAATCGAATTTGTTCTGGTAGAATGAATCCGATATATGTTTTCCCGGTTGAGCATGATATTGTCTTAGGTTTTGTTTCATGTCGGTGTTACATTTTTGACCTTGTGGATCTCATGTCTGATCTCTGATAGTTATTGAAATTATGTTGACACATTGGTAAATATTATGTTATTAGTATGATATAACATAATTAGTTATATATGCTTTCTCTAAGTCTCTTATAATAATAATATTATAAATGGTATATATATTAAGTTTATATGTATGACTATATGTTTATATAGATAGAGCTTATTATATAATCTTGAATATTGAGTGTTATAACTTAATGCAAATGATAAATTAAAAATAAAAGAAAAATAAATTCTACAATTTTAAATTGTCTCATTTTAGGTAGTTGACTTGAATAGTAGGGGGGAAATAATAAAATATTTCTTCTCTACTTTCCAAGCCAATTTAGAGGCAAAAAGAGAGAGACTTGTCACTACTTTTTCATGCAAAATTTAGAGGAGAGAATGGAGAGAGAGATGAAGGGTTGAGGAAGAGAAGAGAGGAAGAATAGAAGACAATTTGGGGAGCTGATTTTGAAGCAGCTGAGAGTTCAAGTTTGTGGATTGGAGAGGTATTCTCGGCTGGACTTCATCAGCCTGCTTGTTGATCCAAGTAGGATTTGAGTTCCTTAATATGTTCTAAATTAGATTCTAATCTTTCCATCAAATGAGAGAAAAGATTTATCTCCTCAGATTGAAGAGTGAAGCATTAGTTCAGTGAGAAATTAGTTTGCAATGTGAAATTTTAACCAACATGCAATCCTTCTCAAACTCAGTCTTTAGTGAATCCAATTTTGGAATGGAAATGAACTTGTTACTCCATAACTCAATGGGACTTAGTGATATTTTAATCCAATGTTGTCATATTATTCATTAAATGAACAAATTGGTTATGTTGATATCTCTATTGTTTTGGAAATCAAACCATATCTAAACCTTGTTGATATACCATTAACTTAATGTCCATAGATTTCATAATATTTTAAGAAAACAAATGAAATTTGATGAATGAATACTCATAGTAGTGGAGGAAATAAAACAAAATTAACTTTCAAAAAGAGTTCTATTACAAAGAAATATGAGCTTTCAGCTCTCTGGAAATTGTATGGGAAAAGAATTCCCATACAATTTCTTACACAGTCATTATTTAATTATATCTCCTGCCACCTTGGACTATAAACAAAAATAAATAATACCTAGTCAACACTACTTTATACAACCCATCACTTCTCCACCTTGGAGCTCGCACCCCTCCTTGCACAATATTAATAGCTTGAAATGAAAGAATGATTTCTTTTATTTGTTTGAGTTATGTCAATTTGAATGGTACGTAGGGCTTAGTATGGGCTTGGAAAAGTTTTTAAAAACATGCATTAAACTTTGTTAATTTTTTCCCCAAGCTTTCTTTTCACCACCTCTTGTCTTGTCCTTTACTCCATGTCATGGACAAGTACTTGGGAGCAGGCCTTAATGGCTAGTAACTGGCGTGAGTTCTAACATAAAGTTTTGCATTGATTAATTTTTACCTTTTTCAAACCTCTTGATCCTTGCTTTGGCCGCCCAAGGGATGGGGCTCTTAAAACAAGGAAACTCACCCACCTATCCTCATTGAATAACATGTGTCAGGCCTTTTGAGCGCCTCCCAAGAGATAAGGCTTGTGATATGTGTTTGGTTTTAATGTTAAAGTTTCTTTTTCAAAGCCATGTGGGATTTTGGGGCGCCATCTTTGAGCCTCTACTTAGGATTTGGTGGGCCCCTATGTTTCCTCACCTATGACTTGTTTTTCTTTTTTCCCAAACAAATCTTTTGTTTGAATGAATATAGTGGCGTGGGTTTTGGGGATTAATTAGCTTAACATTATTATGTTTTTGGTAGCCCACTTGTTGATTCATGATGCTAGGTGATTAGGGATTAGTTAATAGAGTTTTGGTTTAGAATTAAATAAGATGGGTTTTGATTAAAACTAAACATGGATTTTGATTGTTTTAAATAGTGCAATACAATTTTGATTGTTAATTAAGTTTAACTTGGGATAACAGTCTTATAATATGAATATTTTATTAACCATTATTTTAATCTACTAGTTATTATTAATCCATTATTGTTTTGGTATTTAATTTAGCCTTGGTAATTGAAAGTTATCAATAGGTGTTATAGTATTATTACTAGCGAACTTATTGATTTATTCTATAATTGTATTTTTTTCGAGTGCATATTTGAAGATTAGTATTATTTAATCTTTTCATTTGATAATTAAACATTCGCATTAATCAAGTTATAGTAGGCAATGTTAGCGTTCACAATGTGGTCATTTTGTTGTAGACGTGGTTATTCTGATGAGTGTAATTAACTAGTGTGAGCAAATAATTACTTGTTAAAATGATTCTTGTGAATTTGATTTCTTTACGAATTATCAATTTCTTGTTTACGATGTTCTCTTCTATGTATATCATATGTGCATGTTAAATACTCTGTTGATGTAGTTGATTTACATATGGGATTAGATAACCGAATAGGGGGTAAAATCCAGAGGTCGGGTATATGTTGCGGTTATCAGTTATCTGTTTGTTGATTGTATTTATGGTGCAATGTGGATTCTATCTTCATTTGCTTGTTTTGGATTAGGGTCAATGTGAGACCTTGATGGGGTGGTCAAACCGATCCCTGTTAGTATTTTCCTCCTGGTGGGTTAAAACTTGATTTAGTGGCCAAGTGAATTTATGTTTTGAAATGAGATTTGCTTTAATTGTTTATTTGGTTATGGGAATTTAATGTGTCATAAGTGGCCACAAACCAGGATGGGTATTGTTGTGGAACTAGGGTAGGTTATCTAGATGTGGTGTAGAAGGTGGCTTGCAATGGATCGCCGAGGCCCGCAAGTGGCTGACGGATCATCCATTGACAAGTTTCTTAATTCCAGTGATAACATTATAAAAATTGATTTAGTCAGGATAACATTAAAAAAAAAAGATAATTTGAAATACCTCGCCCATGCCTTGAGTGCTAGTTAAGACTAAGGATGGATGCGGGAAGATGCTAGATGCATCATCGATATACTTGTCTTCATGAGAGATATCGATGCCACGTATGATCACTTGAGTGCCGTCGGTTCAGTGAGGAACCTTCAGGACTAAACTCGAGGGTGGATCTACGTGATGACACCTTCCTACTCACACCGTAGATATCCTACGTAGGTCAGTGCCTCTGGTAACCCGTATACCCTCTTGTATTAGATATATTCTCCTAGATGTGGTTTGGAGATTGGTCCTTAGTGTGTGTGTGGGCCTGGTGTTATCTCCCTCGCACGGTGGGGTGGACCTCTGGGTTCCACATGGTCGGGTGGTAGTGTACTTCTCCACTGAGACAGTTGCGGACTACCCTTCATCACTTGGTTGTACACTTGGATCAGTCTATCGCTTTCTTGTAGATTTATGTACCCAGATGTTAAAAGTTATTATGTTGTACTTCTAGGAGGTTTTCACTTGATTTGTAATGATCGCTACGTGGATCCATGATGTATTTTGATACATGTAATTGTATTAAATATCACCGCATACCCTACGACATGTGTAGCGGATGTAGGTGATCATGAGTTGTAATGAAATATTGATTAAGAGATGTATTTAATTTTACTTTGTACTTAAGAGTTCTTAAGCATTTATCATGTTAGCGTAGTGTTAGTTAGATGACGTAATTCTACGTCAGGGACCCTTGAGAACGAAAATGAAATGATATGTTTTATTCTGAACTCATGTTTGTTTATCATTGTGTTATTATGTCCAATGTGGTTGTAAACTTTAGTAAACAAAAAAAAAAATGTTGCATAACTTAGTTTAATTTTAGTGTTTTCTCTTGGGTTCCCTGGCGGGGGCGTTACAATTGGTATCAGAGCGCGAGTTCTACACTGGGAACTCTGGGAATAATATGTGCACCCATTAGGTCTTATTAGGTAAACATGTTAAAACCAAACTTAGACATCAAAACAACTTGGTTGTGGTAATCTTTAACTTTCACGAAAATTTGAACCGAAATAAAACTAGAACAACAAAACTTGCCTTAAAACTATGTCCTTATGTGATTGCTTTTGGTTTCAAATATGACATACTTAATATATATCTATGCTTAAATGTTTTGTCCTAACCTTATGGTTGCAGGAAATATGCCTCCTATGACTAGAGCCCGTGGTAGAGGTAGAGGAAGAGGTAGAGTGGTTACACCCTCTTTCTCAGTTGATCAGGATAGTGCTCAGAGCCATAGTAGAAATCAGGGTGATAGCCACCAGGATGGCTCAGAGGATTTAGACACCAGATAGATTTTACAGGCCATTCTTGAGAGGTTACCACCTGTGCAGAATAGAGGTAATCAGGGAGATCAGGCTAGGGAGAGGGAGAGGACTCCCCTTAGACAGGTTGTACCAGTAGGGTATGATGCCATTATGGCAAGTCAGATGAAGGACCTGTTTAGAATGCCTAAACTTCCATTTGATGGCATAGGTACCGGGTTTGAGGCGGACACATGGCTCATTGGTTTAGATAGGTACTTCTCCATGTACTCATTTGCTAGCAATGTAAAAGCTAGATATGCTATCATGCAGTTGACAAATTCAGCATCATCATGGTGGAGGACAGAAGAGAGTAAATTGGGAATCACCATAGATACAGTTACATGGGAGTTGTTCCTTGAGAGATTTAGAGATCGGTTTTTATCAGATCAGTGGAAACAGGACCGTGCTGATGAGTATCATTACTTGAGACAGAGGAATATGACCGTACAGGAGTATGAGCGGAAGTTCTTTGAGCTGAAACAGTATGCTGGTTATAGTAGTGAATCACCCATCATGATTCAGCATTTTGTTAGAGGGCTTAATGCCCATATTGGAGGGGAAGTGAAGGTCTTAGAACCCAAGACCCTTAGAGAAGCAGTAACAAAAGCTATACTCACAAAGAAGAAATTTCAAGGTAAGCAGGGTGGTGGCACATCAGATTTCAGGGGTAAACAGTCACAAGGTAACACTAATTTCAAGAAGCCATCACACTTCTCCAAAGGCAATCAAAATCAAAGTCAACAGAGTTCAAAACCCCCTGATCAGAGTGGTACAGCTTCCAATTCCAGAAAGTTTCGTAATAGTCAGCGCTTCAAGCGCAACCAGTCTTCTCAGCCCACACAGTCAGTGCAGAGCTCACATCAGGGTAGTAGTAGAGGCAGTTTCCATCAGTCCAGTGCACCTTCAGCAGGAAGGGGTTATGGTAGAGGCACAGGTTGTTTCACATGTGGACAGTTTGGGCATATTGCAGTCAATTGCCCGCAGTGTGGTTCACAGTATTCAGGGCAGAGACCTGCACCATCTGAGCCTACGATTGGGGATTCAGGTAGATCTCACAGAGTGTTTGCAGCAGTAGACCACCGTCAGGCAGAGCACCAGGGCACAGTTATTGAGTCATCAGGTGCTATCCGAGGTATTGATGTTTCTATATTATTTGATTCTGGATCTACGGATTCTTTTATATCTCCATTTGTAGTAGAGAGATGTGGACTAGTGGCAGTAAAGCATGACATAGGTTGGCAAGTGGAGCTAGCTTCAGGGGCAAAGGTGATCACAAACACCTTAATCCGGCATTGTTGGGTAGATTTGGGTAGCATTGGCACTTCAGTTGACCTTCATATTATTCCATTGGGGTCATATGATGTTGTTTTAGGCATGGATTGGTTGGAATCCCATGGAGCTACTATTGATTGTAGACAGAAGATCATTAAGTGCAAGGATGATCAGGGTAAAAGCATTGAGCTTAGAGGCATTCAGCATCCTGTTTCTCTTCGTATGATTTCTGCCATGCAGTTGAAGCGAAGTATGAGAAAGGGATGCCAAGTGTTTGCAGTGTCCTTGAGGGAGTTTGAGGATGAGGATGGTGAGAAGAAGTCCCTTGATCACCCTGTGTTATAGGAATTCATTGATGTCTTTCCAGATGAGATCCCGGGTATGCCACCAAAGCAGGATATCAATTTTTGTATTGATCTTGTTCCAGGAGCACAGCCTATATCTAGAGCTCCATACATGATGACTACATAGGAGTTGAATGAGTTGAAGCTGCAGTTGGAAGAATTGTTGGCTAAGGGATGTATCAGGCCTAGTGTTTCACCTTGGGGAGCACCAGTCCTCTTTGTTAAAAAGAAGGACGGCTCATTACGACTGTGCATTGATTACAGACAGTTGAACAAAGTCACAGTCAAGAATAGGTATCCCTTGCCACGGATTGATGATCTCTTTGATCAGGTGAAAGGCGCTAGGGTGTTCTCTAAAATAGACCTCAAGTCAAGTTATCATCAGTTGCGCATTAGAGAGGAGGACATCCACAGGACAGCTTTCCGGACACGCTATGGTCACTATGAGTTCACAGTGGTACCATTTGGCTTGACGAATGCTCCATCTGTATTCATGAGTTTGATGAATGGGGTATTTCGTAGGTATCTTGATCACTTCATTGTTGTCTTCTTGGATGATATTTTGGTTTATTCTAAATCCATGGAGGAACACGAAGAGCACCTTCGGTTGGTATTGCAATGCCTTAGAGAGAATCAATTGTATGCTAATCCAGCTAAGTGTGAGTTCTTCAAGTCAGAGATTCAGTACTTGGGCCACGTGATCTCGGGTGATGGTATTTCAGTGGATCCTGCAAAGATCCAGGCTATAGTTGATTGGCCGGCACCTACAAATGTGCCAGAGGTTCGCAGTTTTATGGGTTTGGCAGGATATTATCGTAAGTTCGTAGAGAACTTCTCTAGAGTTGCTTATCCCATCACCTCATTGCAGAGAAAGGGTAAGAAGTTCTTTTGGTCTGAGAAGTGTGAAGAGGCATTCAGAACCCTCAAGCATAAGTTGACTAGTACACCTATTCTTTCAGTACCTGATCCCACAAGTGATTTTGTGGTTTGTACAGATGCTTCGTTAGAGGGTATTGGAGCAGTCCTCATGCAGGGAGGACGGGTGATTGCTTATGAGTCTCGCAAACTCAAGGATCATGAGTTGAACTATCCCACGCATGATCTTGAGCTAGCAGCGGTAGTCCATGCTTTGGTCCGATGGAGACACTTTTTATTGGGACACCGATTTGAGCTTCATACTGATCATCGCAGTCTACAGTACATTTTCACTCAGCCTAATCTGAATGCTAGATAGAGGAGATGGATGGAGTTCCTTTGTGAGTATGATTTTGAGGTTAAGTATATCCAGGGGAAGGAGAATGTGGTAGCTGATGCTCTTAGTAGGAAGAGACGAGTTGTAGCTGTGACTACACTTGGTGTTGATTTGAGGAGTAGGATCTTGCAGGCACTTCCTTGAGATACTTTTTATCAGGAGGTGAAGGCAGAGATTGAGTTTGGGAGACCTCTAGTAGGTAGATTTGAGGGGTATGTGTTGGAGTCTGATGGTTTGTTGCATCATGCAAGCCGGATCTATGTACCATCATTGGATGATCTTCGTTCATTGATCCTATCTGAGGCTCATTGTGCACCTTACTCGGCACATCCTGGTGTCAAGAAGTTGCATGCAGATCTTTGACAGTTATATCATTGGTCAGGAATGAAGAGGGATATTGCTGATTTTGTTGCTAGGTGCTTAGAGTGTCAGAGGGTTAAGGCAGAACATCAGCATCCAGCAGGAATTTTACAGTCACACAGTATTCCTTCGTGGAAATGGGATGTTATATCGATGGATTTTATCGTGGGTTTGCCTTTGACACCCCGTAGACATGATGCTATCATGGTCACTATTGATCGATTGACTAAGGTAGCTCATTTTTCTCCCATGAGATCCTCTTATACAGCTTCATCAGTAGCTAGAGTCTTTATGCAAGACATAGTGAGATTGCACGGTATCCCTCGAAAGATTATTTCTGATAGGGATCCAGTATTTACTTCTGCATTTTGGACTTCTTTGCAGCATGATTTGGGTGCTCAGTTGAACTTTAGCACAGCCTATCACCCTCAAACAGATGGGTAGACAGAGCATGTGAATCAGGTCCTAGAGGATATGTTGAGGATGTATGTCATGGATAGGCAGACACATTGGGAGGATTATCTATACTTGGTGGAGTTTGCATATAATAATGGATACCACAGTTCCATTGGCATGTCACCATTTCAGGCATTGTATGGACATCCTTGTCGTACACCCCTTAGTTGGGATAGGTTAGATGACAGGATTCTTTTGGGACCAGAGATGCTTCGTGATATGGAGCAACAGGTGGAGCGCATTTGAGAGCATTTGGTCACTGCACAGGATAGACAGAAGAAATATGCAGATGCTCATAGGACAGATATTTAGTTTTCAGTTGGGGATAAGGTGTTCTTGAGAGTGCGTCCAAGGAAGAGTCCAATCCGTTATGGAAAGGGTTCTAAATTGGCGCCTCGATTTGTTGGCCCATTTGAGATTTTGGAGAGGATAGGTCCAGTTGCTTACCGTCTTGCATTGCCACCTAGCCTATCTCGCATACATGATGTATTCCATGTTTCTGTTCTTAGGAAGTATATTCCATATGTGACACATGTTCTTGATTGGAATGCATTACAGGTCGAGGACGAGCAGCTGGCTCTGGAGCCCGTGCGCATTTTGGAGCTTCGGGATATCACACTCAGGGGTCGTATTATTCCTCAGGCCAGGGTCCAATGGGACCCAAATGATGAGACCACAGCTACTTGGGAGGATGCATCTCGATTGCGGGATGCCTATCCTTATCTGTTTGCAGGCTTCCAGGAGTAAGCCTAGTCCTAGGGGGGGAGGATGTAGTACCCCTCGCATCTTTCTTTTGCTGATACTATGTTTAGTTTGACACTGTTTTATCTTGGTTGATTAGATCAGACATATATTACATGTTATATTTATATTTTGGTGTGTGATTAAACAGTTATAGTTTGGATGTTAATTGTTATGTTTGAACCTGAAACAAAACTTTACGTAATGGTTAAATCTAGTAATGATGGATTTTATATGATGTTTCAAATGCATGTATAAATTGAAGTAATTAGATGATGATTATATTTGGTACTTACCCCATACCCGCATGTGTATGGTATTATGTTTGTTATCGTTATGTTTTCTTTTCTGTTGACATGCATGTATGGTAGAGGAGGAGGCGTAGTTACCTGCATTTAGTCGGGTCCACACGTCCTAGCCATCCCTACCATTGTCTGATAGTATGTTATATATGCACATGTACATGCAATGGGTTTTTATGCAGGTTGCAGGTACCAGGCATCGACTTCCCTGGCTTGACAGGATGAGCGTGCCATTATTATGTCTCAATGGTGGAGAAGGGGAGTTAGCACCTAGGCCAATTCCCTAGCCTAACCATCCTAAAATCACGGATGAGACCTTACTTGACTTACCTAAATCGAATTCGTTCTGGTAGAATGAATCCGATATATGTTTTCCCGGTTGAGCATGATATTGTCTTAGGTTTTGTTTCATGTCGGTGTTACATTTTTTACCTTGTGGATCTCATGTCTGATCTCTGATAGTTATTGAAATTATGTTGACACATTGGTAAATATTATGTTATTAGTATGATATAACATAATTAGTTATATATGCTTTCTCTAAGTCTCTTATAATAATAATATTATAAATGGTATATATATTAAGTTTATATGTATGACTATATGTTTATATAGATAGAGCTTATTATATAATCTTGAATATTGAGTGTTATAACTTAATGCAAATGATAAATTAAAAATAAAAGAAAAATAAATTCTACAATTTTAAATTGTCTCATTTTAGGTAGTTGACTTGAATAGTAGGGGGGAAATAATAAAATATTTCTTCTCTACTTTCCAAGCCAATTTAGAGGCAAAAAGAGAGAGACTTGTCACTACTTTTTCATGCAAAATTTAGAGGAGAGAATGGAGAGAGAGATGAAGGGTTGAGGAAGAGAAGAGAGGAAGAATAGAAGACAATTTGGGGAGCTGATTTTGAAGCAGCTGAGAGTTCAAGTTTGTGGATTGGAGAGGTATTCTCGGCTGGACTTCATCAGCCTGCTTGTTGATCCAAGTAGGATTTGAGTTCCTTAATATGTTCTAAATTAGATTCTAATCTTTCCATCAAATGAGAGAAAAGATTTATCTCCTCAGATTGAAGAGTGAAGCATTAGTTCAGTGAGAAATTAGTTTGCAATGTGAAATTTTAACCAACATGCAATCCTTCTCAAACTCAGTCTTTAGTGAATCCAATTTTGGAATGGAAATGAACTTGTTACTCCATAACTCAATGGGACTTAGTGATATTTTAATCCAATGTTTTCATATTATTCATTAAATGAACAAATTGGTTATGTTGATATCTCTATTGTTTTGGAAATCAAACCATATCTAAACCTTGTTGATATACCATTAACTTAATGTCCATAGATTTCATAATATTTTAAGAAAAAAAATGAAATTTGATGAATGAATACTCATAGTAGTGGAGGAAATAAAACAAAATTAACTTTCAAAAAGAGTTCTATTACAAAGAAATATGAGCTTTCAGCTCTCTGGAAATTGTATGGGAAAAGAATTCCCATACAATTTCTTACACAGTCATTATTTAATTATATCTCCTGCCACCTTGGACTATAAACAAAAATAAATAATACCTAGTCAACACTACTTTATACAACCCATCACTTCTCCACCTTGGAGCTCGCACCCCTCCTTGCACAATATTAATAGCTTGAAATGAAAGAATGATTTCTTTTATTTGTTTGAGTTATGTCAATTTGAATGGTACGTAGGGCTTAGTATGGGCTTGGAAAAGTTTTTAAAAACATGCATTAAACTTTGTTACTTTTTTCCCCAAGCTTTCTTTTCACCACCTCTTGTCTTGTCCTTTACTCCATGTCATGGAAAAGTACTTGGGAGCAGGCCTTAATGGCTAGTAAGTGGCGTGAGTTCTAACATAAAGTTTTGCATTGATTAATTTTTACCTTTTTCAAACCTCTTGATCCTTGCTTTGGCCGCCCAAGGGATGGGGCTCTTAAAACAAGGAAACTCACCCACCTATCCTCATTGAACAACATGTGTCAGGCCTTTTGAGCGCCTCCCAAGAGATAAGGCTTGTGATATGTGTTTGGTTTTAATGTTAAAGTTTCTTTTTCAAAGCCATGTGGGATTTTGGGGCGCCATCTTTGAGCCTCTACTTAGGATTTGGTGGGCCCCTATGTTTCCTCACCTATGACTTGTTTTTATTTTTTCCCAAACAAATCTTTTTTTTGAATGAATATAGTGGCGTGGGTTTTGGGGATTAATTAGCTTAACATTATTATGTTTTTGGTAGCCCACTTGTTGATTCATGATGCTAGGTGATTAGGGATTAGTTAATAGAGTTTTGGTTTAGAATTAAATAAGATGGGTTTTGACTAAAACTAAACATGGATTTTGATTGTTTTAAATAGTGCAATACAATTTTGATTGTTAATTAAGTTTAACTTGGGATAACAGTCTTATAATATGAATATTTTATTAACCATTATTTTAATCTACTAGTTATTATTAATCCATTATTGTTTTGGTATTTAATTTAGCCTTGGTAATTGAAAGTTATCAATAGGTGTTATAGTATTATTACTAGCGAACTTATTGATTTATTCTATAATTGTAGTTTTTTCGAGTGCATATTTGAAGATTAGTATTATTTAATCTTTTCATTTGATAATTAAACATTCGCATTAATCAAGTTATAGTAGGCAATGTTAGCGTTCACAATGTGGTCATTTTGTTGTAGACGTGGTTATTCTGATTAGTGTAATTAACTAGTGTGAGCAAATAATTACTTGTTAAAATGATTCTTGTGAATTTGATTTCTTTACGAATTATCAATTTCTTGTTTACGATGTTCTCTTCTATGTATATCATATGTGCATGTTAAATACTCTGTTGATGTAGTTGATTTACATATGGGATTAGATAACCGAATAGGGGGTAAAATCCAGAGGTCGGGTATATGTTGCGGTTATCAGTTATCTGTTTGTTGATTGTATTTATGGTGCAATGTGGATTCTATCTTCATTTGCTTGTTTTGGATTAGGGTCAATGTGAGACCTTGATGGGGTGGTCAAACCGATCCCTGTTAGTATTTTCCTCCTGGTGGGTTAAAACTTGATTTAGTGGCCAAGTGAATTTATGTTTTGAAATGAGATTTGCTTTAATTGTTTATTTGGTTATGGGAATTTAATGTGTCATAAGTGGCCACAAACCAGGATGGGTATTGTTGTGGAACTAGGGTAGGTTATCTAGATGTGGTGTAGAAGGTGGCTTGCAATGGATCGCCGAGGCCCGCAAGTGGCTGACGGATCATCCATTGACAAGTTTCTTAATTCCAGTGATAACATTATAAAAATTGATTTAGTCAGGATAACATTAAAAAAAAAAGATAATTTGAAATACCTCGCCCATGCCTTGAGTGCTAGTTAAGACTAAGGATGGATGCGGGAAGATGCTAGATGCATCATCGATATACTTGTCTTCATGAGAGATATCGATGCCACGTATGATCACTTGAGTGCCGTCGGTTCAGTGAGGAACCTTCAGGACTAAACTCGAGGGTGGATCTACGTGATGACACCTTCCTACTCACACCGTAGATATCCTACGTAGGTCAGTGCCTCTGGTAACCCGTATACCCTCTTGTATTAGATATATTCTCCTAGATGTGGTTTGGAGATTGGTCCTTAGTGTGTGTGTGGGCCTGGTGTTATCTCCCTCGCACGGTGGGGTGGACCTCTGGGTTCCACATGGTCGGGTGGTAGTGTACTTCTCCATTGAGACAGTTGCGGACTACCCTTCGTCACTTGGTTGTACACTTGGATCAGTCTATCGCTTTCTTGCAGATTTATGTACCCAGATGTTAAAAGTTATTATGTTGTACTTCTAGGAGGTTTTCACTTGATTTGTAATGATCCCTACGTGGATCCATGATGTATTTTGATACATGTAATTGTATTAAATATCACCGCATACCCTACGACATGTGTAGCAGATGTAGGTGATCATGAGTTGTAATGAAATATTGATTAAGAGATGTATTTAATTTTACTTTGTACTTAAGAGTTCTTAAGCATTTATCATGTTAGCGTAGTGTTAGTTAGATGACGTAATTCTACGTCAGGGACCCTTGAGAATGAAAATGAAATGATATGTTTTATTCTGAACTCATGTTTGTTTATCATTGTGTTATTATGTCCAATGTGGTTGTAAACTTTAGTAAACAAAAAAAAAAATGTTGCATAACTTAGTTTAATTTTAGTGTTTTCTCTTGGGTTCCCTGGCGGGGGCATTACATTGCATCCCTTTTGAAAACATCTCTGAAGTTGCTTAGCAGAAATAGTTCTGACTGACATAGGCCTCTTAACACCTGCAATAATCTTGATAGTTCCAATATCATCGATACACCTAACAGTCTTCTCTCTACAATCGATGACAGCTTGGTGTTGCTCTAACCAATCCATTCCCAGAATAATGTCATAAGAACCTAAAGGAATAACCCTAAGGTTAACTGTAGTAGTAAAAGCCTTAAATTGAACCTTACAATTTTTAGCTATAAACCCTGATTTGACCTTTGTCCCTGATGCTAACTTGACTTGCCATGCCAATTCAACTTTACTCATAGGAATTCCACACTGCTTAACCAAATTGGAAGAAATAAAAGAGCCAGTGGCACCAGAGTCAAATAAAATAGAAATCTTCTTACCTTGGTAATTACCTCTAGCTTCAATCACAGTGTTCTGATGATCTGCTTGTTTCTGATCCATAGTAGCAAAGATGCGATGATTCCTTCCAGAATCACCAACAGTAGCCTCAGAACCTATGGCTTTAGACCTGACCTGACTATTGCCTCGAACGGGACAATTCCATTGCAAATGCCCCAATTGCCCACATTGCCAACACTCTGCTCCTCTCTTGGTACTTTTATCCTATGATGAGTTCACTGGAGGTGATGCATAACTCTGTTGTACACTTTGAGTTGGTTTAAAGGACTTAGGTTGCTCAGGAACCTTGAAACTCTTGTTTGATTTGGAAAATTTTTCAAACTTCCTCTTCTGAAATTTACCACTAGATCCACTGGAAAATGTCTTGATATTATCTTGATAAGGTTTCTGATTCTTCCCACTGCTTTGTGTTGGTGGATTCACAGATCCCTTGGGTGAAAATCCTGACTTCAATTCAGTGAGCTTGGCTTGATCAGCAGCTTCTTTCACTATCTTAGGTTTGAAAGTTCTCACTTCTTCTCCAATTTTAGGGTTCAAACCCCTAATGAAGTGTTGTACCAAAGGCTTATCATTCTCTAACCAACTAGAATATTTCTTCAGTTGGAAAAACCCACTCTCATACATTTCCACTATTGAATTGCCTTGAGAAATGCTGAAGAATTCTTCAGATCTAGTTTGCTGCCAATAATCTGACATGAATCTTTCACGGAATCTTTCTATGAAAAGCTCCGATGTAACCTGAGAGATGAGAATTCCAAGTTGTTCTAGTTCCATATTCCACCATATGGAAGCAAAGGATCTTAACTGCATTATGGTCCAACGAACCTTCACATTACTGTGATAATCATGGAGAATAAAACATCTTTCGATGTTCAAGAGCCATGCTTCAGCTTCAGCACCACCCTCTGTTCCATTGAAATATGGTCCTTTGAGCTTAGAAAGGTCTTTTAACTAAGTCCTGATAACAAGATCTTCTTCCACTGGGACTCGTATAACATGAGCATTTGCTACACCATCTGGAACATTGTTCCTAGCTTCAATGTTATCCAACCTATCAAGAATCTATTGGAGGACTTCAACCTGAGGTTCCTCTCGATCTTCCTGATCCATTCCTATTAAAGGATCAACTTGTTCATCACCAAGTATTCCTTGGTGACCTCGACCTCTACCTCGGCCATGACCACGACCATGACCGGGTCATCCACCCCTACCTCTACCTAAATCGGCATCAACTGGGTCACCATGCCTTTGTGCTCCTCGTGTGACAAGAGGCATGCTTGAAATCCTATAGAAAAGATCAATAACATCACTAACGGAAGCATAAAGATAAAACCCTTTTAAAAACCCTCAAGCCCTGAGTGTTTAAACCTGGCTTTGATACCAACTATAACACCCCATCTATACTAATAGATAAAAGATGAAACTAAGGAAGAAACAACCATAAATAAATCACATAAAACCACAACAATATTTTTTTTTTATTAAAATAACAATCTGATTACATATAATCATTAAAACCGCTTCTAAGAGCTTTATAGTTTACAATCAATTTACATCAAAGTAATAATAATACTCTTTATTCAAAGAATAAGTCTCTAAACAAAATTTCTTATTTCCAAATCCATTACATTCTATGAATAGATCTGATAACTAATAACCATGAAATGATCTGTTTCTCATAAAACTTAACAATTGCTATCCATTGTCCCATATTCATTGATTTATCCATCTAAAACCTGAAAACCAAAATGAACACAAATGCAAACAGCAAACAGGGCTCAGTCACAATGATAAAGAAAATGAATCATCTCCAAATATCTGCAACCATAAAAGTCAGTACAATATAGCATTTATGCAGATTTAAATACAGATATAATTGGAAACTAAATAACATAATTTCATTTTACACCAAAATCATCAAGCACTGAATTTCTTTCTAACAGAAATAAACTCACAAAGAAAATGACAAGTAATGATCCAATAGTTCATGGGTGTCCACATAAGGACCTACGCTATGTATCCGTAAGGAAACTCGTAGTAATCCATTATGTCTGATGAAACCATAATGTTTTATCTTTGTTAATTGAAAACCCATAACCCTTGAATTTATAATTATCACTTAATTAAACAACTGACAGAAATTCTTTCCCATAAGGATATAGACTAGTGTCAGTCACAACTGATAGAAATTCTATCATCACAAGGTACTAGACTAATGTTAGCCCCCAATCTACGGATCATTCTTGCATTATCTCAAAAACACTTGATCTAGCAATCAGTGAAAGCAGTGAAATAAACTAAATAACACAATTTTCACTAACATTCTGTTTCTAATGCATCAAGTTACAAAATTGAAACAGCAAACAGAAATCCATCATAAAACTGTATTGCCATATTTCTTAACATACATTCATAAACATGATGTTTCACGTAAGATGAAAAGGTCACAACTCTTTCTCCAACACAAATACAATCAAAATAAACTCCATATTAACTTAACATTAAATCTGTAACTGTTCAATAAAATATCCATATCAAATCCATGTTTCCATTGAATAGAAAAGAGCTAACATAATCATTCATCAACTGAATCAACACAACATCCATCACTTTTAACAAACATACTAGTTTACCATAACCGAATTATTAAACTAAATGGCCATACACCCTGCTCTATTAATTACAAGTTTATACCATTTATATACATGTTGGCATATGTACATGTATACACCACGGCTTGTGTATACATATACATATCCCAGCAGGTATATGTATATATGAATATATAATTATATAACCTTGTAATTAATAGTTCAGATTGACAGTCATAACATCTATTATATACATGTTGGCATATGTAGATGTATACACCACAGCTTGTGTATACATATACATATCCCAGCAGGTATATATATTTATATATCGAATTGCATAAACTTGTAATTAATAATTCAAGTTCATAAATATGCAATTGAAAAACCATTCAAATTGTCTTAGTTCTTTCACAAAATTAAATCGACCTTAATACACTACTAAATCTGCCGAATATATAAAATAATGACAGTATAATAATAATAACTGACTTCTACCTTTAAACAAATTACCAAGTGCTTTTCCTTACTGTCTGTACAAGATAGGAATTGTCTTTCCTATAAATCCCTTAACATTTCCTAATGTCGTAACAACTGTAATACACACTGGTGTTATTTACTGATGATCATAAAACTCGTAATCAAGTTTGACATAACCAAGACATCCACATTCCTTTATTAACTGATACATACAGTGAAAAACAACCTTTTGACAAAAAAGAACGACACCAGATAACCAAAGGAGTTCGCCCAAAAGAAATACTTTAATCCACATTTATGTTGCAAGTGTAACACAAAATACGATTGATAACAGATGACATTATGAATACCACCAAACCCAAATCCCACATTTCAGCTCTAAAAGAACATTGATACCAAACTCGGTAGATGGCTGTGGTAAAAATCCCGACCCAACTTAAACCAAGTCCATACAAACTGATTGTATTATGATGCTATAGAGTTCCTAACAACAGGAATAGTGCGAGGAGATCAAAATAAATTTTTAACAAGAAAACTCATGCTGGTTCCATTACGGTATTGATATGTTGATTAACAAACCTGACTAACTCCCTTAACACTGTCCAAAGCCAGTAAACATTGACACCCTAACACACAAGAATATAACCACATAACATCTACATATCTATATTCCACAGATTGACACAGACTTAACTCAAACTTTGCCAACTTCATACTCAGAACAGAGAAAAACCCTTTATTACATTATAGTCAAACACAGCATATTAAAAACAAGTGCCAAATAACACACTAAAACTAAAAAACAAACACTTCCAAACAGTCGTTTGTTACCAAGTTTCTCCAATAAAACACAGTATTGTTTAACTAAACTAACTTCTTAAACTATCCGAAAAGAAAAGAATCAATTCATATAACCGAACTCACAAAATAAACTAACACAAAGCCTCACACACATCAACTAGCAAACAGTGTTAACCAACATTCCCTTAATTTTCATTGCAGAACAAGAAATGGAAACAGAGAATAAGGTAAGAGATGCCCCTGCCTAGTATTCGTATGGAGAAGATATCCAGAACTGGAATGCTAGTGCTAGCTCCTGCCTGGTGAGCTTCACAACGAATCCCAAACTCAACCTCGAAGATCCCTTATCACAGATTACCAAAAATGTCGTGCAAGAGAACCTAAAAATGCAGAGTTAACAGTAACAACACCTAACTTCCTAAATAACCATGAGCAGAAGGGTTTATCTTTTTCGTGAAAACCCCTTTCATTCCATGCCACTTATCATGAAGAATACAACAATAACACGGTTTCATAACCAACTATTCACCCAAAATGCCACAGCATAACATGGTAAAAAGAATGGAGTCATATACAAACTACAACTTAACCAGAGCAAATGGCGGTCATAAAACATAACAATGAATTTCCTTCGACAATTTCATTCAATGCAAGCTTATCTCTTGCAGTGAACGCAAACCCACTTCCTGCCAAATGTCCAAAATAGTACCATTCCACAACCCGAAAAATAGCTTAAACCCACTAACACCTCAATGCAAAAGCAAGTGCATTAAAACCCTGCCGTAAGTCATGTTTCGAGCCAGAATATAATAAAAAGACTTAGGGATAGGTTAAAACATGTCTTTGCCAATAACATAAGTCATTTACTAACTTAACATCTAAGATGACAGCGCATTCCAATGTCAATTAACTAGCACTAAAACACACTAACCTCCTATTAACATACACCATAGAATATACTAACTTAAATAATTATTATAATTTTAGTAAATGAAATACCACATTCTTACAAAACATTCTCTCATGGTTATATGTATAAAAATACATATATACAAATTCATTTATCTTGAATTCAGAATATGATTAACGTTAAATAACAATAGAACTCTAAATACTGTCTATACACATCAAGATATAGTTAACAATGATAATGTAACCATTTCTAATAATGTCTAACATATTACTAAGGATTCCAAAACAATGAATCAATAATCAAACAATTAACTAGCTGTATAGTTTGTCCTTATTACATAATCAAACCAATGTTCAAAATTTGGTCTAATCCAATTTTGTCATCAGAATAGGACTCATAAAGTGACAGAAATAAACATAATCCCCTAAATGTCTAGTAGAATAACAGAGAGTGTTTAATCTAATTAACAAAGTTCAAAAGAACGCAGTCAGAGTTCGAACTCAAAGAAATCTAACATAACATAACATAGAAAATAAAGTCTGGAACAGTCAGGGGCATGACACACACCTCCAATTATACTTCTCTAATAGAGCTTGATTAAAGTCTTTAATTTTTTGAATGGATAAACCATCAATATATTCGAGAAGGAAGATCTAATCCCATACAACTAAATGCATTCTACTTTTATCTTCTCATCTAGTCCACAAGAATTTTCTCTTGATTTGTTCCATCTTAACTAAGAGTATCTTGGGGACATTGAAAAAGCTCAAAACATAATCAGGTAAATTTTTTGATGAAGCCTTAATCAACTAGAGTTTCCCAGCTTTCCTCATAAGTGTCCCTTTTCCAACTACAAAGATTCAATTGGAAACTCTGAATAAGGGAAGACCAAAATGAATTTAGGACCAAAATTAAGCCCAGAGGAATCCCCAAATAAGTTGATGGAAGATCCATAATATAACATCCCCAAATATCAACAATTCTAATATTTCTTCCAAGGAGATTATTAAGAAAGAATAAGGATATTTTTTCTAGGCTTATTTTCTACCCTGATGCCTTCTCATAAAGATCCAACACCTCTTTAAAATTATTCACCTCTAAAATTGATTTATGATAAGGTTAGGAATATAACCAATTTATGTGGAGAGTGCTTCATTTTATCTCTGGCTAATGGTACCTCATTACATTTTATTTCATTATTAATGGTTACAAATTTTTAGGACATTGATACCTCAACAAAGTGCCCGATGACCACATCCGAGGACTAGTTCTTAGCAGGTATTTTTTCTGTTCTTTCTTTGTTGTTACTTTATTTACATATTCCTTATTAGTAGGCTCAACACCTCCGACTATATTATTCTAAGTATTTTTAACTAGAATGTAATTCATTTGAATTCGAAGGCCATGCATAATTAAAAAATGAAAAATGCAGGTATGTTACCAAATATAGCTAAATAATAACTATTAGCAAGTAGTAAGTCTTAAAACAATATTAAACCTAAAATGCTAACCCAAAAGATGGAAATGAGTGCACTAAGAGAGTATTGATAGGGAGGAAAAAAAACCCCATGTGTGTGTGTTGGCGGGGGGGGGGGGGGGGTTGAAAAAATCCTTAAAGGTTAGATTGCCATGTACATGCTATGCATCTTCTAATATAAAAATAGAATATCATAAGAAAATATAGAAGGTTGATTGCCTTTCTAATATATCACATATGTTTAGTTCTAAAATATTTTGTTTAGTTCTAGCATGCTAAGAAATATACACAGCATTTAGAGAGTCTATGCCAAAACCTAATTTAAAATTTAAAATACAAACAAATTTAATGCATAGTAAAATAAAAAATTATTTTCATTTCTTGAAGATTATAGATTTTGCATAATAATATTTACATATAAATTGAACTTATATCTATGAAATTATATGCTTCTTTATAAGAATATCTACAATATTAGATCAATAAATCGATAGATTATATTGCATGACTACTAATATTACTTTTAACTATAGTAATTCACATTAATAAAAAATTTAATAACATTTTAACTTTTTTATTAATGACATATAATATAAATAAATACACAATGTATATTTGACGACCATACAAATTTATTAACTATGATCTATTTCTAATGCTGATCTTTCTAATTCAACTTTCCTCATTCTAAATATTTTCGAGAAAAAAGTATACTTTGACCAAAAGGAAAATATAAATCATGAAAACAAACTCAATTTAGTTAACAACTAATAAAATTCTATATGGAGAATCCTACCTATTTTTTGTGATGGTCTTTTCTATGGCAATGATTTACCTTAGCTATGCTTCCCAACTGTAGACGCAAAGCAATCAATTGGTAACCTTATTCACTTCAATATCTTCCTCTCGCAAGTGGTAGCAGCATCACCCTGTTGACAAACTGAGTCTGAATAGTCATCTTTTCTATAATGTGCTCTCAAAATTCTCTATTTTCATGTTCTTTCATTGCAAAATATTTTGCTCTCCCTTCCATCCCCTCGAATTAAATATGTTTTAGAAAATGATCTTTTTTCATTCATTCCTTTTATTTTGTTGATTCTTAGCGTTTTACTTGCATTGTGCTCAGTATTTGCAGAGAGATTTGGTCTAAATTCATCAACTGCATATGGAGGAACCACATGGATCAACAATTTCCAGTCTTTAGATTTCTTGACACAATCTAAAGCTACAGATGCACTTGTCCGACCTATTCTTCTGACCAACAACATCTCATATAGTGATTTGTATCTGCACTTTGGATGTCGATTCTTTTGCTATGGGAATCCTTGTGACACGGGCTACCTATTTGCAATTTTATTTGTTGTCTATGACCTTAACAGTACCCTAAAAGACTTGCAAATGATTTGGAGCTCAAATAGCGACCAGATGGTGCATGAAAATATGACCCTTAGACTTACCTCCACATGAGAGCTTCTGTTAAGGGACAGAGATGGAAGTCTAGTCTGGTCTACAAAGACTTCCACTCAAGATTTCCAAGGGATGGCTATAAAAGAATCTGGCAACCTTGCTCTCTTTAATACCTCCAATGGTATCATATGGCAGTCTTTTGATCATCCCACTAATACCCTTTTGTTACAGCAGAAGTTCAAGGTGGGATAGAAACTTATAGAAAACACTTCTCCTACTAATACAAGCCAAGGTATTTTATGTTGTTCCTTGTCTTTGGATAGTTTGTCTATGTTTATCACCGCAATGCCCTATCAAATATATTTTAGGTTTCCTTATGGACCACAAAGTGGGTACCTTTCTTATATGTAGTTTGACAATGAGTACCTCCATTTCTATTATGGAGGAGGATTGCCATCCATCAATTTGACTGTTCCCCAAAGTTCCCTCTATTTAAAGATCAATTCAGATGGGCATGTGAAGTTTTATTCATTTTTAAAAGTGACAGGAAAATCTGTGATTGACTAGGTAACATAATTTACTGGTGAGCTCAATTTGTGGGACTATCCAACGCCATGCGGAAGCTATGGTGTTTTCTCAGATGGGCAGTGTAGCTGTCCAAAAGAGAGCAATGTTTTCTATCAGGTTGATGCCACAAAGCCCAATTTAGGCCGCGTTCCCAACAGCCCTTTTGTGTGCTCAGATTCATCAATAAAAAATAATAGGGCAAGTGGTAGTCAATTTTTGGAGCTGGAGCATGTTTCTTATTTCACTTACCCAAATAGTAATGGGTTCGTTCCATAGTTGGTCTCAAGAGATTACTGTCAAAATCTTTGCCTTAGAAATTGCTCTTGCAAAGCTACCTTTTTAAGGTATGGTGCCAATTTTTCAAGCGATCCTTGTTATCTGGAGTCAAATATCTACTCTCTTCAAATGAATAACCAGGCTGATGAGTTTTACAACTCTACTGCTTATATCAAAGTTTAGTAAATGCCTAAGAAGAATAAGCATTTTGTTTTAGTTAAAATTATTTCTACTATCGGCGGAGTATTTGTCTTGTTTCTATTATTATCTTTATGGTTAAGGAAGTATCTTAAAGTCGGACAAGAAAAGGATGAAGATGAGGATGATAGCATAGATCTGCTAGTAGGATTACCTATGCATTTCTCATTCCAAGAATTACAAATTGCTACAAATCATTTTAGTGTGAAATTGGGAAGCGGGGGATTCAGCTCAGTTTATGAAGGTGTCTTGTCAGACGGCTCAAAGATAGCAGTGAAGATCCTTGATAAAACAGGGCAAGGAAAAAAGGAATTTTGGGCAGAGGTCGAAACACTAGGGAAGGTTGATCATGTCAATTTGGTAAGATTGAAAGGATTCTGTGTGGAAAAAATCCATCGAATGCTTGTATACAAGCATTTACCTAATGGGTCTCTAGAAAAGTGAATATTTCCCAACAAGATGCATAAATATATGCTGGATTGGAAGACTAGATACAAAGTAGTTCTTGATATTTCTAGAGGGTTAACATATTTACATGAAGATTGTTGAGAAAAAATTATTCATTTTGACATCAAACCTTAGAACATTCTTTTGGACCAAAATTTCAATGCCAAGGTCTCTGATTTTGGTTTGGCAAAGCTGGTTAACAGAGAAGAAAGTGAAGTTATAAGCTTGGTGAGGGGGACACCTGGGTACATGGCACCTGAGTTGCTGAACATGCATTTCATAGAGAAGGTAGATATATTTAGTTTTGGTGTTATGTTACTTGAAATCGTTAGTGGGAAAAGAACCAGAGAGCTTTCAGAAAATGGCTTGTTTTCATTGTTACAAGTTAAGGCAGAGGAGAGAAGGTTAATAGATTTTGTATACGAGGGACTTGAAGATGATGAAACAGACATAAGAGAACAAGCAGTCAGATTGATAAAAGTGGGAATGTGGTGTGTACAAGATGATTTTATGAGGTGGCCAGCTATGTCGACTATGGTGAAGGCATTGGAGGGTTTAATAGACACCTTGGATGATGTTCCTTGTGCAGGGTTCATAGTGGCTTCTAATCAGCATTTTCATTCCCCAGCTCATCGTAGTTACACTCCTCCACCTTCGGTGCTATCTCTACCTAGATAATTTTCTCCTTTCTAGAGAATTATTAACAGAGGACATTTATCAGTAATGACTTCTAGAATTGATCATGTTCAGCTTTCATTTGCCTTTTATGTTTGAATGTTGTATTCGATTTCTATAATCGACATCAATTGAATTAGATGTAGTAGAATTTTTCCATAATTGTAATAGGTAAAATGTATATTAAGATTTTTAGAGGGTTGCAGATGGTTGTCCTTAATGAGAAGCCTACCTCCCTCAGTATTTTCCCCTTCTTAGGTTTCAATGTTCAACATGGAAGGATGATTACAATTGGTACCGTTATTACAATGTTTGAACATAGTTTAAGTCACCAAAAACAAAGTTGTCCATCTCCCATTATTTTCTATTGTATGTGCAATGCTGAAAGTATGGGCTGCGTCTTTTGACTCTAGAATTTTTTCACTGATGTAGCTTTTTCTGTTGTTTGCTTTATTTCTTCTTTGTTTTCAGATTTTTTTTCCGCCTTGCAATTTGTATTACAGTTCTTAATAAATTTGAAGTTGCAAGTACTTGCTGAAAATTTGATGTAAAATATAATTTTATCAATTTATTTTGTCAGTTTTGATGAATATTTAGAAGAATATTTTTCTGTATATTATTTTATTGTTATTCTTTTATGAATAATTTAAATGGTTATTAACATATTTTTAAATTAAACAAGATATAATTTTTTAATATATAAATTTTTAATGAAAAAATAATTTTTAATTTTTAAAACCATACTTTGTTCATTGTAAAAGTTTCATTATAAACAATAATTTATTTTAGAAAGACTATTTATTTTTATGTATTATAAATAATATTATGTTTTGATGGCTTTTCGTAACTTTATGGTCTCACATGTCTTATTAGTACAAAGCGTTGTTCTAATCTTTTAAAGTTTAGACTCCAATAATGTATTGGTATTGCCAATAGTCTATAATTTAAATTCTGCTCTCTTATTTACTTCTCACAACCTAACATGTCAAATAATGTAATGACCAGTTCAAACACATCATTTTAATTTGATTTTATTCTAACCTTTTAAACCATTTATTCAAAAATTTAAAAAATCAGTATTATTTGTAACAAACAAGTTATTTTCTTTCCCGAGTCATTAACAACTGCCATTGACCTATAGTATGGAAACTACTTTCTTATCCTAGTCATTCCAGTTTCTTCATCTCCTCTAAGTTCATAGGATTCTACGTGGCAATAATTTGGCAATCTTATGGCAGATATGTGAGACTATTGTGGTGGCATGGTCGGTTCGCAATATAAAAAATCTTGGGCACTGTGAATATGTAATATTTTTTCCATCTACGGTGGCCGGACTAAGCTGGGCAACCTATTATTTTTGTACATTCACTATCAAATTACATACGATGTGCTCTAGGATTATCTCCAATGTATTGAGTGGTGAATATCTTATTACGCATTGATGACTTGTTTGATGCATACATGGGAGATCCTTATCGACTCCGTAATTATTGGGGATGGCTCCCATGTATGTGGACCAGAGTTTGTGCTCCATATCGTTATGTGAAAGGTTATGTGGGGAAATCAAGCCTTAATTCATTTTGTGTACATGTATGGACGTTTCAAATTTGGCCTTATATTAATGAGGTACACATGTAATGTATAGATAGAAAAATTCTAGCATATCTTTTTGTTTTGTTGCATAAATGTGTGTTAAGTATGTGAGCCACATAGGTTGCAATGTTAAATCAATTGATGAACATGTTCCTAACTTGTTAATGTGGCAGGCTTTGTGCATTTATTCTATAATTGCAAGACACTTTTGAAAGTCAACTGTGCTCTATAATGCAGCACGTGGCATGGTATTGTTTTATAGGTTGATGGCTAAGCTTATCTAGAGAGACCCACAAATTGATTCTTGGTTGATTCCATCCTTCAGCCTTACACAAACTCGTTCTGTGTTGCATCAAACCATGGTAGAAACTGTTGAGAAAATTGATGTTGACTGATCATTCAGTTCCAGCATGTCTTTGGAATGATAACTCTCTATCACCGCCAATCACCTCCTCCTTACATGATACTAAAGAATAATTTTGGCATACCTTAACTACATAGCTTATAACTTGTTGTGTATTTATAGAATTTCAAATATATATTTTTTTTAATAGAAAGTAGACTCGAATACGGAGGACACTATTAATTTTCAAAAAAAAATTTCCCTTTTTTACTATTTTTCATTGAATGTCAAACGAGCAGAGGTTTACATTTGATAAAAAACCTACATTCGTTTAATGTCAAAAACCATACACATGATAAATTCAAAAAAAGTCAAATATGTAATCGTTAGAAAGCTAGTTCTGAATACTTGTTGTATGCAAAAGGATGTCTTCTTATTCTTCCATTTGATCACCGTGCTTGAGGCCTAAAGCCATGAAATTCTCAGAATTTCTTCAAAACTTGCAACCATGGCCTAAACTAGATACTTTCAATAGAAACTTTTGGGTCTCGATTGAAAGTACTTTCCTGAATAATGCAAATTCTAGTCAATACTAAACTACTTTCAATTGAAAGTCAATTAGTTTTGATCAAAAGTCAACTTTGACTTTCGATAGAAACCCAAGTTTGGCCTTTTTGGTGTCATTTCTGGTTAATAAGGATTATGTATAAATAAATGTATATTTTTTTCATTTCATTAATCCGAAAGCTGTAAAATAATTTGCATTTAGGAGAAGGAAGACATTTTGGCACGGAACAATTTTCTAAGTTGTGATGGGAAATAAAAAGAGAAGGCTAAACAAAAGTACATGACATTGTTTAGAAGAGACTGAAGAAAGACTACGTGAAGAATCATGAAAAAGATATTATCATCAGAAACAAGGTATGTCTAAGATGTATCTCTCTAGATATTTTAAGTTGATGGTCAAGACTTCTCTTAATGTTCATGTAAATGTGATATTGTAATACCTAATTTTAGAGCTAATTAGACCTAATAAGACTAATTATTAGCAATTAGGACCTATTAAGACTAATTTAGAGGTCTAACTAGACCTATTAGGACCAAGTCTAGACCTAACTAGGACCTTTTCTAGTCCTACCAATTAGATCTATTATCACTTATTAGTCTGACCATTTAATAGATGTATTAGAACCTATTGGGTCCAAATAGACCTAACTATACCTATTAGGACCAATTAGATAGGTAACTAGACCAATTAGGACCAATTAGACTTAACTAGACCTAATTGTAGACCTATTTGGACTAATTAGAACCTAATAGGACCTATTAGGACCTATTAGGATCTATTAGGACCCAATTAGAATCAATTACAACCAATTAGCACCTAATTAGACTGAATTAGAACTAATTAGGACCTAATATGACCTATTAGAACCCAATTAGACTCAATTAGAATAAATTAGCACCTAATTAGACTCAAT
>BSBK01006243.1:0-200000 GCA_027943335.1 Chamaecyparis obtusa
CAATAACATGTAACTTGTGACAATGATATAGACCTTGTCTTATAAATTGAGTTCTATGATAACCATGCATTAGAAATACATTTTCAAATATCACTTTTAAGAGTATAAGTGAAAAACCTTACTACTACATGACAAACCTTTTGAAGACTTGGGATTTGGAATTGCATATGAACCTATAATATGATGAGTCTTATTAATAAGACACTTTTCCTAACTATATCAAATGGTAATGCATTCTTTTTCAAGCCATGTAACTGTACTTGCAAATAATAAAAAAAATTCAACTCTTACCACATATGCAAGATGAAAAACTATGATACATATGCACTGTAATAGATTTCGATTATCTTTTATCCCAAGTCAAATGACCATTGTGCTACATACCAAACAAAAAATGCCAATGGAAACTGCAACTAAGAACATATTGACATATTATTATTTTGACATTAATACCAACACATGCTAAAGGGTTCAACATGCTTTATTGTTTTGACATTAATACCAACACATGCTAAAGGGTTCAAGATGCTTTAGGTTAGCATGTTAGAAGTTGTGTTAGTTGTGGATGTTTGAGGCTCATAATAGCAATAATCAAAGTGAGAAGGATTCCTATAATGACCTTAGTGATTAGATAATTGCAAACTTGTTTGAGTCCTCTTTTAATAATTTCAACAAGAATATACATAATGGCATATAATATGAATATGATATGCAATCGGAATCATTTGAGCTTGAAATTTTCCATGAGTGTTTGCATAGTATGCACAAAATGAATCTGATATAATTTTCTTCATACATGCAAATTATGATGAGGCAAAGTTTGATCATCCAAGAAATGTGGTGGAATTTTAATGTTTTCAATTTTCAGATCAGATGGTTGAGCTTTTTTATTGACCATGGTGATGCTATTGTTAATGCAAAACTCCATGTTGTGTGAAAACATATCCCAAGTTGTGAGCATGAAAATAAAATTCAAATTATAACATGTTCCAATGTATCCATGATTAAATTGGTATCAACAAGTGTTAAATTTGTTGACAATGTTGTGTGTGGAAAATTGATGAGTGATGTAAACTATAGTATATAAGATCAAATGCATTTCAATGATGATTTCAAGTTGAGCATACTGTTGTGTGATAAAAAAAAAAAAATTTATGACAAGGGAAAGTACTGGTTTTACTATTTTGTTGGCTTGAGCCTATCAATTAAACAGTGGGTCTAATTTTCATTTGGTTGTGAATAAGGAACCTAATGGGTGGACACCGGGTTTTCTTCACCAGAGATCTGAATCCTCGATATGCCCATCAGGGCATACATCAGTAGTATTTATTTGACCAGAGCCTGGAAGAGGGATAAGATGCCTCAAGGGGCAGCTGGGTTACATGATGTTGAAACAATTTGTCATTTCATCTCAAAGGAAATATTGTATGGCAAGTCCAATGCACAAGTGTATAGCCAAGTTCAACAACCGTTTCTATCATCTTACTTGTTTATGTATAAAATGGGAGCTTTCAAATAGAGTAAAGAAACCGTCAAAGATTAAAGATTTGTAGAAAATGAATTTACATAACAACTAGGTAGAGATTGGTAAATTGAGATCACACATTGAGAAACATAAACAATAGAGTTTGAAATTGATTTGAATTGAGAGCAGTGATGTTTCTATTATTGAGTGAACCATTGCCTAGAGGTACTCAATATTGTGTGTGCGTCTAGAATTTGATTCAAGGGAAATGTATAGCTATTGGTATATAGCAGTTGTTTTGGATACAAAGGTCACAGTGGCTTTCAAGCCATACTTTAGAAGAGTCAAATGATGATCTGAACAAATGGTGAAGGCTTCTGATATAGAGATAGTAGCATGTGAGAGGAGATACAGATTAACTTTCTTGCCAATTCGAATGACCAAACATCTATCAGGTAATGTTTCTAGTTAATGTGTGGATTTTTATTATTGTTGAGCCCATCATAGCATAGACAACAAGGAAGTAAGGGTTATTGGGTGTTTTTAATTTATATCAGATTACTATTTTTGGAAGTGAATATTACTCAACTACAGTTTGACATTTGGAAATTCTCATCACTATACGAGACATTTTCAGATTAGAATTTGAGGAAAAAAAAAGAGGGAGAAACAGTGGTGGAATTTGGACGAGTGTGCAAAAATCATATGTTTGGATCTTGTGAGTTTCTCTTTTTTGTTGAACTATTGAACTGTCGTAAGAAGAATCTGGTTCTATTCTAAAAAGGTGCACAAGTGTTTTGGATTTCAAGATTAATTTTTAGTGTGTGCTTTAAATACTTATTTGGAAATTTTCAAAAATTTTGTGAATAGAATAATATGATTTTGATGGGAAGATTGTATCTTTCTATTGTGCATTATTAAAATTATTCAAAAGTATAAGAATTTGTCTCATTTTTTTGAGGAAAAAAGTGTTCACTAGACTAAACATTTATACATTTATATGACATGACAAAAAGAATGATCTTTTTCAAATGTATTAAAAAAAATTAATGTTATAAATGCATTATCATTGAATCAAAATTTCTATAATGAGACTTTATGCTAGTGTTGTTGGGCCCATTCATACTACAGTTGGTATTTTCAAGACTTCATATATTCATCACATTGTGATATTGATAATGATTGTGTGCCTTAGAAACTAAATAAGGGTCTTGCAGAAGGCTGGAGGCAACGAAGACACAAGGTTTTCTATCATCCCAAGATAGCTTCTCATTGAGGGATGATTCATTGGATAAGAAGCACCCTATTTGTGTCCCCTAATGAAAAAGGGGGCTTGGCATATTTGTGTTCATGAATAAAAGAGGGGGCTTGGCATCATGGTTTTCCCTTCAAAGACCAAGGCGGGGCAAGATTTGGTTTTTTTTTAGCACTTCAGGAGGCCTCAAACACGCTCCAAGAAGATGTGGACCTTTAGAGGGAAAGGTGTCTCATGTGTAGGGATTGTCATTGGTGATTTGTGTAGCAAAGGATAGCTTGTTGCCCACATCATTTGAGGAGGCCTTAGACATAGTCTAAGGAGATGTGGACTTTTGAAAGAAAGGATTTTCATGTACACCACTGGAAGAGGCATTTGAAACACTTAGAGGAGATGTGAAATTTTAAAGGAAATTTGTCTCATTCTGCATGGGAGGTGGGAACACACATGTTGTGCATATAGTTTCAAGTTATGCGGTTAGGAGATCTACTAATACAATTAGATATGTTATAATAATAGAAAGTTGATATTGTGTAGGTAGTTATTTGTAGGATTTGTAGCTTTATATAGATAGTTTGAATCAATGTAATAATTATCTTGAAGGCATCTAACTAAATCAATAAACTTTTGGTTTATACTTTCCCTTTCATAAAGTAGTTTTGCCTAGATGATAGAAAATACAATTTACATGCGGAGGCTACATAAGAAAAAATATTTTTACTAAAGAGTGAAAAGGATTTTCACAAAGAAATGAAAATGGATGAAAGGTAATTTAATGAAGGAAAAGTAAAGTGTTTTACTTTCATTAGGGTGAAAACACTTAACTGATATGTGAAAATTCATTAACAATATTCTGAGAAATGTTGTTTAGATAAAAATGTTTCACTTGAACACAACTATGCAGCAAATAAAAAATGAGGTGATCCCCCAAATTTGTAAAGAATTTAGAAAGAAACTAAATTCTGGAAATGCACATAATGAATGCTCTATTTCAACAATGAAGAATTTGAAATCCCCAAAATGGGGCAAACATAATAGTTGGATAAATATGCAAGAATCCTACTTGCTTCTTTTCAAATTAAAACACTTCTACAATAAGAAATAAAACTTGCAACTATTGGAGCTGCATACAAACTTCTATGAGCTTCACAGAGCTCTTACAAGATCATCTGAAGCAATCCATTCACATCTCTGGTTAAAAAGAGTATTTAAAATATTACTTGTTGCTGCATACAAAAAGAGAGATTACAAACATGTATATCTCTTGTGAAAGAATAAAGGCATTCTTTCCATTAAATAGAATTTGCTGTCCAAAAAGAAGAAGGAAGAAAGAAGAAGTTTGTAGAAGAAATCAGATTTCCCCAAATCTGATTTGAACTTATCTTCCAAAAAGTTCATTCAAAAATATCTGATTTAACTTTAACAAAATTAAAGTCAAATATGGAGGCTAAGACAATCAGATTTGATTCTAAAAATCCAACACTCCCCCATTGTCTTGAGCCAAAAAATAAGATCATGCTTGATCCAAACTAAGCATGCCAAGATTTCTCCTTAGGTGCTCAAAACTTGCAATGCCCAATGGCTTGGTGAAAATGTCTACTAGCTGTTGCTCTGACCTGCAAAACTCCATTTTTATTTCACCATTCTCAACTAATTCTCTAATAAAATGATATCTAATCTCAATGTGTTTTTCTTCTTCCATGAAACACTGGATTCTTTGACAATGCTATCGAAGAAATATTGTACAAAATATTATGGTTCCATCCTCTTGTTCTTCCTTCAAATCTGCCAAGATCTTTCTTAGCAAATAGCTTGACATGCTGCTGCATTCGCTGCTATATATTCAGCCTCTATTGTAGATTGAGAAACTATGGGTTGCTTCTTAGAATCCATGAGATTACACTAGAACCCATGTGAAAGACATATCTGGAAGTGCTCTTCCTATCATCCAAACTCCTTGCCCAATCACTATTTGTGTAGCCAATAAGATCAAAAATATTTACTGCAGTATACAAAAATACCATATCCTTGATGCCTTTTACATACCTTAGGATTCTCTTTCATGCTTGCCAATGGGAGTCCTTTCGAGTTTCCATAAATCTAGAAATCAAACTTACTGCATGTGAGTGGTTATTTCTAACTTCAGTCTGTTTTCTCCGTAGACTTGAGTTCTTTATTTCGTTAGGCTTGTTTCATCTTTTACTACCCAATCTGAGGCTGTTAATACTGACTAATCCTTAGTTCTAACATCTTGTTGAATGCCTAGCACCGCCAATGCATCAGTTAAATCCTCCCTTTACTGCTGCGTAAGTTTGGGAGTTCTATCACCGCTAATGCATCAGTTAAATCCTCCCTTTACTACTGCGTAAGTTTGGGAGTTCTTTTTTGAAGATTGTAAAAGATAGCTTCGATGATCATTTTTTTTGAATTATGAGTAGTAATCATTGTAATGCTCTGGCTTTCTTACTGCTCTATTATTGCTCTATTATTTTCATGATTTGTTTTTCTTTTCCTTCTAGTTGCTCTATGCAGTTATAGCTGCAAATTTTACACTGCATGCATAGTGTTTGGCCTAGTAGCTGTTAAATACATCAAACTTCCAATTAAACTTTTATATAAAGTTGGATCCACATTTTTTCTACAATCTTGCTTGCTTAACTTCAAACCTACTGAAGTTGGTGTTGGCATAGGCTTGCAACTTTGCATTCTAAATCTCTCCAAAATCTGATTTGTGTATCTTTCTTAAGAGATAAAAATACCATCATGCATTTGTTTTACTTCTATGCCTAGAAAATATCTCAAGAGACCTAAGTCTGACATTTCAAACTCACTTTTCATGGCCTCTTTAAAATTAGCAATGAGGAAATCATTATCCCCAGTAAAGTTTAAATCATCAACATACAAGACAACAATTAAAATATTACCATTAGCTACCTTGATGTAAAGAGTGGGCTCACCATCGCTTTTGCAAAAGTCATTGCTCATCAAATATGAGTCAATTATGCTATACCATGCCCGTGGAGCTTGCTTGAGCCCATAAAGAGCCTTCTTCAGCTTATACACTTTACTTTCATGACCTAGAACTTCATAACTAGGTGGCTGCTCCACATAAACCTTTTTTTTTCAATACTCCATTCAAGAAGGTGGACTTCACATCCATTTGATAAACCTTTCATTTGTGCTGGGCTGCAATTGCTATGACAGCATGCACGGTTTCCATTCTAGCAACCGGGGCATAGGTCTTATCATAATCTATACCAACTGCTGTTTGTACCCCTTGACTACTAATCAAGCCTCATGCCTATCTATTTTTCCTTCAACATTTCTCTTGGTCTTGTAAACCCATTTAACTCCAATAATTTTTCTGTTTGGAGGTAAATAAGTGAGCTCCCAAGTTTCATTTCTCTTTATTGCATCCATTTCCTCATCCATGGCCTTACACCATTTTTCTTCTTTTTCAGCATCCTCAAAATAAATTGGATCACCATGAGAAAATAATACAAAATTAATATTTTCATCAACTTCATTTTCATACCTTTCATCTTGGTATATCTCCCTTAGACTCTTGGTCTTTCTTGGCACTAGGGAGGTGAGAGTGGGGATCATAACTCTCAGTATTGCTGCTATTGCTCATTATGGGACCAATTTGCAGCCTTTTGGAGCCTTCTATACCTGCTGTTATTTCATTTTGCTGATCAGCAAACTCATCATCTTCATCAATAATAGACATTTTTCTTGAAGTGCATGAAGATGTGTCCACCGAGCCATCCCATGACTCATTTTCAATGAACTCCACGTCTCTTGAAGTGATGATCTTCTTACCAACTGGATCATACAATCCGTATGCCTTTGATTCTAGACTATAACCAGTAAAGATACACTTCACTCTTTTATCATCCAACTTTTGCCTTTGCTCTTTAGGCACGTGTGCATATGCTACACACCCAGACACTCTCAAGTGTTCAACCATCCATCTATGCTTTGTCCATGCTTCTATTGGAATCTTGTCATAGACTGCTTTTGTTGGACTTCTATTTATTAATTATACTGTTGTTGCTACAGCCTCTTCCCAATATTCAATTGGGAGCCCTTTTTCTTTCATCATGCTTCTTGCCATCTCAACGATGGTTCTATTTTTTCTTTCAGCCACTCTATTTTGTTGCAAAGTATAACTGGTTGTAAGCTCCTTCTTTATGTCATTCTGCCTACAAAAATTTATAAAAACATTGGAGGTATATTCCCCCCTCTATCTAATCTTAGAACTTTAAGATTTTTCCACATTCATTTTTTAGCCTGGGCTTTAAATTCTAGAAACTTATCAAAAGCTTCAAATTTATTTTTCATAAAATAGACCCATGTTCTACGACTAAAATCATCTATGAATGTCATAAAATAAGTACTCCCCCCAATGGAAGTGATTTGCATAGGGCCAACTAAATCAGTATGCACCAATTCTAATGGTGCTCTTGCCCTTCTAGAGTTTCCAGAAATAAAGGGCAGCCTATGTTGCTTACCCAAAATACAAGCCTTACACTTGCTACTAAACTCTTTTATACATGGCAATTCATCTACCATTCTTTTCTTGGACAATAAAATTTAAACCAACATAACCAAGATGTCCATATCTTAAATGTCATAGCTTGGAGTGGTCTTCAATCATGCTCTTGAAGGCTAATTGTTGTACTATTGTACATTCTTTCTTGGGAGATGTTGCTGCTGATTGTGAAGAGAAACACATCTCCACCTTCAATGGAAACATTTGGTTTTTTATCATTTGAACAGCTGCAACAATTTTCTTGCTCCCATCCTTCTCATAAATGACACATTGGTCATTTTTCATTAGCACTTTGTAACCATTTTGAGTGAGATGTCCAACACTCATCAAATTGTGCTTTATACCCGGGGCAAAGTAAACATTCTAAATTTCTTGTTTCTCACCTTTCTTGGTGCGGATCATAATAGATCCTTTGCCAACAACTGGAACAACTCCATTGTTCCCCATTCTAATTTCAGATTTTATATTCTTAATAATGAAAAAAAATAGACTTTCATTACCACTCATGTGGTTACTACAACCACTATCCAAATACCAGACTTCGGGGCTACCTTCTTCACCAACATTGCACATGATGAAGGCTGTGGGATTATCTCCATCACCCACTTTCATATCAGTCATATTTACACTTAGCTTTGACTGATTACTCTGCTTTTTTCAGCATTCACTAGCATAATGCCCAAATTTATGACAATAATAATATTCAATATTACTCTTGTTAGAGGTATATTTTTTCTTACCTTTGAAATTATTCTAAAAGTTGCTGGCTCCCTCATTTGTGGCTACTCATTCTGAGCTTTCTCCTCCAGCATTTTGTTGTCCGGAGTTACCATGACCTGTGCCTCTTGAACTTCATTGAGAATTATTTCTTCCTCTTCCCTTGCCTCTTGCATTGGATTAACCTCTAAAAGCTTGCTCTTGAGAAGAATTTGCTGACCTATTTATGTGATGCTCACGGGTTTGGAAAGAATCCATTAACTCATCAATAGTCATTACTAAAAGATCTTTTGCCTCCTCAATGTCAATTACAAGAGTATCAAATTTTGAGGGCAGACTTCTCAAAACTTTCTCTACTATTCTTTGCTCATCCATGGTTTCTCCATTGGTTCTCAACTAGTTTATCAAACTAGAGAGTCTTGAGCTAAAATTTGAGATGGACTCATTGTCCTTCATGAGAAGAGTCTCAAACTCTCTTCGAAGCATTTGGAGCTTCACTAACTAAACTTTCTCAGTCCCTTTGAAACTTGTGTGAAAAATATCCCAAGCTTCTTTGGAATAATTAGCTGGTACTATTCTGGGAAAGATTGCCTCTGTCAAGGCAGTCTCAATCAAACTTTAAGCTTTTGCATCTTTCCTCCTTAACTCCTTCTGTTGAGTCTTTTGATTGTTTGTGAGGGCAGCAAATTGAACTGGGTCAGTTACATCCGTGAATCTATTGACCACAAGCTCCCACAAATCATTTGTTGTCATAACAGTCCTCATCTTCCTTACCCAAACATCATAATTTTTTCCATTGAAGGACGGTGGCTGCTGCCAACTCTTTCCTACATCTCTAGCTATGTCTCCTGTGCAAGATCAACAAATACCTAGAAAAAACAAATGCCCAAACTCACAAAAATTTAGGGCCAATCAGCTCTGATACCATGTAAAGAATTTAGAAAGAAACTAAATTCTGGAAATGCACATAATGAATGTTTTGTTTCAGCAATGGAAAAATTTGAAATCCCCAAAACAGGGCAAACACAATAGCTGGATAAATATGCAAGAATCTACTTGCTTCTATTCAAATTAAAACACTTCTAGAATAAGAAATAAAACTTGCAACTGCTGGAGCTGCATACGAACTTCTATGAGCTTTACAGAGCTCTTACAAGATCATCTAAAGCAATCACTACTTAACAGAAAGATCATTCACATCTCTGACTAAAACAAAGTATTTAAAATATTACTTGCTGCTGCATACGAAAAGAGAGATTGCAAACATGTATATTTTTTGTGAAAGAATAAAGACATTCTTTTCATTAAATAGGATTTGCTGTCCAAAAAGAAGGAAGAAAGAAGAAGTCTGTAGAAGAAATCAGATTTTCCCAAATCTGATTTGAACTTATCTTCCAAAAATTTCACTCAAAAAATATCTGATTTAATTTTAACAAAATTAAAGTCAAATATGAAAACTAAGACAATCGGATTTGATTCTGAAAATCCAACAAAATTGATCACTGTATCATATATTATTGAGGCAGAGTAAAGTATTTTTACAAAGAGGGGCAACATATTATTTTGACCCAATAAAATGAGTAAAATAAATAAAGGACAAGATTAATTATTTAATATTAAAAAATAATTGAAATCAAGCATCTCTCCTGTAAATTTGGCCTCTTTTGAAAAAAACTAAACTGGGCGTTGAATTAGCTTTAATATATATTTGCAGAAGGCATTCTGTGTGCACACCCTATATTGAGAACAGGGCAAGGAATTCATCGCCAGTTGATTAAATCGAATGCAAGGAAGTTTGAATGGAAGCATAAGGGGGGTCCTTGAATGCAAGCACATCCTCCACATACAGAGGAGCCTCAAGATCAAACACTTCGTCAATTACAGAGCAAGCATTTTCGCTACTTATGACAGGATAATCAAGATCAAACAGATACTCTGATCAGAAAAGCGGTGGGATTCGATCTTTGGTCTTTGCAAATACGAAGTTGTTTGTTTGGAATGCAGCAACAGGCGCTTGGGGCCCCTTATATAAAGAGGGCTGACAGCACCGCAAGTCCAACATCCTCAAAATTAAAATATTCAGCCACCATAGAACCTATCTATGATTCTATAGTCGATAAATAAATAATGAAAAGAACCTATCTATAGTTGATGTATTGGAAGGGAAGCTACCGAAAAATATAAACACAATTTGCAATGAACTCTTGCTCCGCAAAGAAGAGTTTACTTGATACCAAGATCAAAGTTGGAAGATAAATATTTAGAGAGTGGCTCATGATACTTTCTTGACAAGCCATCATAGGTATTTTAAGGCCAATAGATCAAGCAAAGGTTCAAATAGAGAGGACTCAAAAATGTCGTTCTCACACATATCAAATGATGCATCATTTATCAAAAGAACAGGATGGAACTTAAATTTCTAGTAGGCCTTTTCTATCTTTTTCTGATCTTGGAGTATAAATGAGAAAATGTTTAGATGGATTTCATCATGAAACCTTCAAAAGTCGAAGGTAAGGACTATACATATGTTATAGATTTGTTAACAAAGTATGAATTTCTTTTGGCACCAACTCTTCCTTTAGGCAATAATTTAACTCACCCCTAGCACTAGCTAACTGGTGCTAACTGTTGTAAATAGATGGAAATACCAAGAGTGTCAATAAATGGGAAGAAGCTTATTTAAAAAATTATGCTTCTAATTATTAGAAGACTTGTGCCAAGTGGATCTACTTAAAGAAACACTATTACAACACTTCCTAAAAATTTACAATCAAGAAGATGTCATCCTTGGCCTTGTGTGGGCACGAATTTTGAAGCTTGATTGATCTCATTATAGAAAATAGACAGGTACCAAGAGCAAGACATGTAGTCAAATAAAGCCCATACATTATAAAGTAACTCTAAAATAATCTTTAAAAAACTAAAATCAATTAACAATATCAAGTTTCTATAATCTATATTTTTATCAATATTATTTTTTAATCTAACAATGTTGTATTAATTGGTATCAACATTTTGAATCACACTCTATGATGCATCATTAGAATAATAGAAAACTAAAAGAAAAAAAATGACAAAATATGTTGACCTTACCAGAATCAATAGAAAATATAAGAATAGATACTTTGTATTTGTGTGTTGGCATCCATACAAATTGTCTTCCTCAAAGGAAAGTGAGTGAAAAAGTGGCTTATGAGTCCATTTAATTTTCAGATGAAATGAAAAAGCGGCCTGAGTTGGAGCTATAGGAGCGAAGCAAAATAAAGTTTTCTTCCTTTGTACTGCAGTCCAAGAACCTTCTTGGGCTTCACCACCAGGTATCTCATCTATATTCTATGGGAAATTACGTGACCAAACAAAGACAAATATCTAGAGCTCTCCTTAATTGCAGTCATCTCATCGACAAGAAGTGAATCAGCCATATTACTGGCCCTTTCAATAGGAGGCGAAACATCATAAGACCTTGAAATATGATGTTGTTTCTTTGGTTGTGAAGTTCCCTTACCTGAGTCATCAGCCAGCTGGGCCATCACCATGGATGGAGAAACAAATCCCTTAGCATTTTCACCCCCACAGGTAGAGGCACCAACCACCTTGAGCATTACTTGGTGAAGACAAGTGTGTCCAACATTTTTGAGAATATGTGATTCTTCGGTGGTAAATCCATTATAATCCACAGATTGAGTCCATCATCTGTTTTTAGTGCTGAGAGAAATCAGTACAGGAAGATTTTTGTTGATGTCATATCTCCACCAGAATTCACGCACAAGTGGTATGCAAACAAAGTTTAGAATCCTCATCAACACTAAAGAATTTCCCAATTAAATTGCCAATAGCTTCAAAAGAGGAATCAAACCAAAATTGAAAGGGAAGTTTCAGAAGCCTATCCCAAAGAGGATTAACAGACAAGGATTTATTACTCAGTTTAAAGGACGGATGCCAGGGTTTTAGCATTAGCAAGTGTTGATTGCAAGCCCATTGATAATCACAAAGAACCAAGCGACAGTCTGAATATTGTCGAAGACCACAATAAAAAACACTTGTGCAGAAGGGTAAATTTGGATATCGCCTTTCAAAATGGGACTCCATGTGTCTAAAATCTACTGGTGAAGTGCTGCCAAACTCGACCAAAATCCATGAAATCTCCTAATCGAGATGTGTTTGAAAAATAGTCAGTATTCTCAACCGTGGCGTCCAAAATATCCTCCCCAAGATCGAAATTCAGAGAGAGATCAGAGGAAAAATGAGCCTAAGAGCCTAAGCTCGCACATGAGACTGCCACTCCCTGTCAGCTGAGAACCGGATCTCATAGCGCTTGATCAAAGGGAAGCCTAATCTTGCCAAACTTAGAAGATTTTTGAGCATTTTGCCTAATCCTTCCTTGGAGGTATTTCCTTTTGACTTCACTAGGGCTTGGAAAACGAAAATCTGAGACTTCGCCAGTAGTAGATCTATGGGGTACATACCCAGACTTAATGGCACCATCGTCAATGAAGCCAGAGGAAGCCCTAGCTGAGCGCAGAGAGGGAAATTGCTGAAGGTAGAGCACAGAAGTTGCAAACATTTGAAACAATATGAAACATTTTTCAAATGAGCAATATGTTTGAAACATTTGTTATATAAGTTTGTGAATTGATTCAATTTTAATTCTTAAACTAATGTATTGCTATAAATTGTCACTTTAATGACATATATTTGAAGTTACAATTTTTAATGGACATAAATTATATCTAGCTAGAATTTGTTCATGTAAAACTGCGTAAATGTACATGTAATACTCAAAGAATAATAGTTCATAAAATATCAAAACATATGAATTCCATGAAACAGTAAGACATATGTATATATATCTAACTCGCATAGAGTCATGAAACCGTGAGACATATGTATATCGAACTTGCATATAGTGTCCATGAAATACTAAAACATATAAAGAGATCTAGTTCAGAAAATACTAAAATACTAAAATATGAATGCAGGTTTATTAAATGTGCTAAAAATATGCAGATCTAGTCAGTAGGTGGAATGTACTAAAACATATATATCTCTAGTGCATCTGAAATGTTCCTAAAATCCAGAGTCCCTATTATCAAGGCCCCTCTTTAATCCATACAAACAACTCTGGCCTGAATCACTCTGCACAAGACAAATAAACTTATGATCAGATTTGAAATTATTTAATTCACTTTAATTTATAAAATCATGAAAATTACTGTATTAATTACCTCATCTCCTCCCACATCTAGGTGCTCTACATGTTCTTCTATAGGTTTGTTCGCCATGTTTAGACTTGTCTCATGCTATAGAAGAAAAAATAAAACACATGAACAAATATTAAATTTAAAATTAATTTAACTCATTTACAATATGTATAATATAATTAATTTTAAAAATATTCAAAATTTTAAATTATTGTTTGTTGTTCATGTTGGGACATGGTTTGCATCACATGAGTGGGACTACTAAGAAGGTCCTACAAGGTCAAATAAAGTCAATGTGTACAAATTAGTTTAAAACATATATTTTTAATCTATCTAAAAGTCCTACAACTAAATCACAATGTTTTTAAACAACCTAATATGTAGTTGATGTTAAGGAATGTGGATCAATTATAGAGAATAATAATAGCCTAATTTTTATATTTCAGATTATATCTAAGTCTAGATTAAATATATTAATGCAGAAAATTTACAAGTAAATTGTTGTATAAGAGATTGAACGCTTGTTGTGCTATATAATTACATAGGAGTTGATATATTATCATCCTTCATTTCCAATACAAATATGAATAGTGGTTGATCTTATCGTATCATAGATATGTTAGGCAGTGTGGAGATGTATCGTCTACACTCAGTTATATGGCAGCCATGTTCTCTCATCAATCAATAATAAGGTTCGACAATATTTATAAATATGACCTCAATATATATACATATACATATATAGACACACACACACACACACAGATATATATATATATATATATATATATATATATATATATATATATATATATATATATATATATATATATATATATATATATATATATATATATATATATATATATAGATATAGATATAGATATAGATATAGATATATATATATATATATATATATATATATATATATATATATATATATATATCTATATCTATATCTATATATATATATATATATATATATATATATATATATATATATATATATATATATATATATATATATATATATATATATATATCTGTGTGTGTGTGTGTAGATGTAGATGTAGATGTATATGTATTTATTTATTTTGTTCTAGCATATGCATGTGTTAATCACTTGTATGCTTCAATTCAAATGAAACTATTTCTCAACACTGCCTCTTAGCAAGAGAGGAATTGAATGATATTCATTTGAATTGATTACACATGAATTAAATTTCAGAGAAATAAAAATTATCTGATTTCCAACACTTTGGGACAACAACTAAGTGTAGTCTATCAGATAATAACATTAATCCTAGAATGACAATAATGTTCCCAATATCATAGGTATAATTTTGGATATACATAGTCCATCTTGACTCATCAAGCATCATGAACTCTGACACATTTTGAGACAACAATTTAATGTAGTTTGTCTTGATGATAAATCAAGAATCTCAATATCATGATACCTGGCACAATCTGGGACAACAGCTTAATATAGTCAACCATGATATGATTTTAATCACAACACCCAGTGATCACAATTTTAGTATCAAGATATCCGACACATTCTGAGACAACAACTTAATGTAGTCAATCTTGATAATAGGTCAGACTATTGTTGAGGTTGTCACCTAACAATAGTAACCTTACACATAAGAAATATCATCACCTTTCATAACACACAAACAATATTATTGTAATAAAATATTAAAATATTCATGAATATATTCAAGTACCTATTGTTGAGATTCAATCTTAGAAAAATTGATTTACAATTTAGTCATTCAATTTTTACCTTTGAAGTATTCTATTTTTGACTTGGCCAGAGGCTTGCTGAAAATGTAGGCATTTTTCTCTTTAGAGTTGATATACATCAACTTGATAACATCTTTGTCCACCATGTCTCTTATATAATGGAACGATATATCTATGTGTTTGGATCGGTTATGAAAAAATGGATTAACTAAAATTTTAATGTAGATTTGATTATCACAGTGAATTATGGTGGCAGTTAATAGTTTTCCAAATAGTTCAATCAATAACTTCCTCAGCCATACATCTTCACCACTTCCCATGGAAGCAACCATATATTCAACTTCAATGGAACTTTAAGAAACTTCAATTTTTTTCCTGCTGAACCAAGATATCATAGCCAATCCAAGATTGAAACAACATCCTATAGTACTCTTATGATCAATAGAACTACCAATGATTTCAACATTCTCATACTTTAGTCCAAGTCCAATGGTGCCACGTAGGTATCTCAGAATATGCTTGGTACCATTAGGTGAATCTTGTTTGGGTCACACATGAAATGACTTAACACATTTTTAGCATAACAAATATTAGGGCAAGTGTTCACCAAGTACATGAGAGATCCAATAATTTGTCTATAGTATGTAGGATCTGTGGATTCTGAATCTTCTGCATCACTTTTAAGCTTATGAAGATTTGTTTCCATTGGGGTAGATAATATTTTATAATCCATCTTTCCAAATTTGGTCAAGATATCAGTGGTGTATTTTCTTTGATTTAAGAAAATATAGTTCTCCCTTTTTCATACTTCTAGACCTAGGAAGTAGTGTAGAAGGTCTAGATCTTTCATATCAAATTCAGCTACAAGATCTTGTTTAGATTTTTCAATAAGATGATCTTCACCTATTATTAATAAGTCATCAATATAGAGAACTAGAGTCAACATATCACCATCTGATATTTTGAAGTATATGGTAGGATTTGTTTTATATTTGGAGTATCCTAGTTTAGAGAGATAATTGTATATCCTTTCATACCATGCTTTAGCATCTTGTTTAAGGCCGTAGAGAGATTTCTTTAGTTGGCACACATAGAGATTCCTATCATGAGTAGCAAAACCTTTAGGTTATTCTATATATACGTATTCCTCAATTACACCATTCAAGTTGTTTTTACATTCATTTGGTGTATCTTCCATCTTTTAGAAGTTGCAATGGCAATAACATTTCTTACAGAAGTATATCATGTAACTGGGGAAAATGTCTCCATGTTCAATGCACCTAATTTTAATATCACTAGACATTGTTGAATGGGCTCAGAAAGAGTATTAGGACGATCTACGAGAGGTTGAGTAGGCATAACTCAATTGGGATGAATCTTTTCCCTTAACCTATATTATGGAATGCCACCACCAAAACCCTAGATTAATTTGAAGTTGAAATAATTAGGTTTTACACCTAGCACATATTATACATATAATTTTCTTAAAAAATAAAGAGAAAACATTTTAGGATGCTTACACCACCTCATAGATTATCATTTTTGTTTGGTTGAACAAAATCATTAATGATGAAGTCACTGAAGTTTGGAGGTAAATGGGATTTGATAATTTTGAGGTCAAAGGATTTCCTAATAGGAGAGTCCATCTAAATATTTTTCTCATCTCCTCTCTTCACAAGAAGAAGCTATCAAGGTCCACATCAATAGACCTAAAAGTATCTACAATATTTTGCATCATTTTTCATCAAAGATGAAAAATACCCTAGACGGGCTAGCATAAATGGTTTATTTTAGATTACACAAAAAATTTCTTTGATAACTCTATGCTCTCATCATTATTGGCTCACACAAAAGCCCTTTTTGTTATATGGAGCTTGGCCAGACTCAAATGTTAATTTTTCCCCACTTTCATCAGCACAGTTTCTTCCAATATTTTTCAATGGGGTTTTTTAGGAAACGTTCGTAAGATTTGGTCAAGGGATGTTGGGAGTTAATTTTTATATTGGCTAATATATTATAACCCTAATTTTGTAAATGATATAAGTCTTGTTAAAATGGCTTAGGGTTAGGACTTTTTATGTAGGGACTTCTGGCAATCATAACTTTTGACTAGATGTAGACATAATTCTTATAATATATTTGACACTAATGATTTCCAAAAAATAGAAAATTCTTTTGGGAGCTCTTTAAAAACATACGAGATTCTAATAACTTTTTATCATCATAGAGATAAATGCTATTTAAATATTTGAGAATACCATCTAAGATATCATAAAAAAAAATTTAAAAAATGCAATAAGTATTTGAATTCAAAATTATTCTTCATTGTTCTTCCAACTACTCTAATGCTAAAATGAAAGAAAACACTAATTTAACTACATGAATCCAAAAATTGTTTTTTTGATAGTTTTTCACAAAATTAGTTTTGTCATTTTGGATAATTTTAAAAATAATTCCTATAAATTAAAAAATCTTCTTAAAGCTTCCTAAAACAAACATACAATGAATTGCTGACTAACTTTCAAAATTGGAAACAAGATTTTGAAATTAAAAAAAAAAACTTTCTAAAAACTAAAAAGACACACTAGAATGTTATTTTAGAGGCGCAAACACAATTTTTGACTCCCAAAAATGTCGATATATGGTCAAATTAGATTGACATTTTCATAAATTTGGAAGATGCAATTGCTTACTAAATTTTAGACCAAACAGACAACTAAATGAAAAGTTATTAATATTGGAAGTCCCTGCATCATTCTTGCCCTATTAAAAAAAATGAGCTCCTACAAGTTGGTTTCTTCAAACAACTATGACTTTGTGGGGTCTCGTTTCATCACTTCTAACTCTAATATACATGTGTTATCTATTGATGGTAACCATGTCACTTTACCAAATACCTATTATATTGATTTGAAGAAAAGAAAATTCAAGTTCTCTTGAATGCAAGTCTTCTCCTTCTTCCCGATCTTCCAATTCTTTGGCATTTTTCCCTTCATCTTTGTAACTTTCCTTGGGTCCTTCTTCCTCTTATTTTTGTTAATCCATCTCTTATTTAGCGCCATCTCATCTTTAGGTTCCAAAATTCTATTTCTTGAGCATATACCTCAATAGCATCATCATTTGTGTCTTCAACATATACGATAATAACATATTCTCCTTTATCACAATTTGCAAAGTACCCTTGTAAATATGCATATACCTCATCAACAAATAGATCTACAACATCTTCATTAGCAACCTTATTATCAACAGGTGTTTCCACTTGCTCAGTTTGAACATTAGATTGATATAACTAAAAATGATAAGGAGACTCTTATTTAACTATGTTTACCTTGTTGTTTTAAATTCTTGATGTGAAAACAATCATAGGTATACTTAACATTTAATTTTTGACCTATTCCTCTATTATAATTTTCCTTGCTTTCCTTTTCCTCTTTTGAATAGTCTTTCTAACAGGTCATGCCATCTTCTTCTTTGCCCATAAGTATCACTTCTACATCTCTAGGACAATTATTATTTCCAATTCTTTTGAGGATTGATCCAACCTTTGTACCTACTTCTTAAAATATTCTAAATCTTCCTTTCAAATTCTTCCTTCTTCATATGTGTCTTTCCTCATATCTTATTTTACTTTTTTCTTCTTTGGTGAACCTTCACTCTTCAAGAACCTCTTTAAAAAATTCATCTTCCTTAAAACAAGTCCCTTTAACCCTACTTCTACTTTTATTTTGCCTCATCTAAACACCAAACAAACAAACAAACACCAAATTCCCTTGCCTAAACCTTCTGAGCTCTGATACTAGATGATGTACCCATATTCTTATAAATATTAATAGAAAGCATAAAATAAATTAAAAACAAACACAATAAGTTTATGAATTCCAAATTATTATTCAGTATTCTTCCAACTACTTTATTGCTACAATAAAACAAAACCCTAATTCAACTACAAATATGAAAATTATCCTTTTTGGTAGTTTTTCAAAGAATCAATTTTTGCAATTTCTGATAATTTTAAAAACAAGTTTCAATAAGTCAAAAAAAAGTCTAAAGCTTCCTAAAACTAAGATAAGATGAATTACCAACTAACCTTCAAAATTAGAAACAATATTTTGATGTTATTAAAGGAAAAAACTTTATAAAAGCTAAACAAATACTAAAAGTTGATTTTAGAGGCCCAAAAGAAAATTTCTAAATCTAAAAATTGTTGATATCCAATCCAATTAAATTGGCATTTTGATGAAATCAGGAAGACACAACTATGTGTAAAATTTTGGCCCAAAGGGACAAATGAATCAAAAGTTATTTCTGCCAAAACTCCCGACATCATTCGTCCCATATTTTTAAAAAAATGCATCTCCTACAAGTTGGTGTCTTCTAAATGCCGCAGCTTCACAGAGTCCAATTTCATCACTTCTCAATCTAATATCCATGTGCTATCTATTGTTGGTAACCATTCCATTGTACCAAATACTTGATGGACTGACTCGAATAAAAGTGAGTAAAAGTCATCTTGGATGCTTGTCTGTTGCTTCCTCCTAATCTTCAAATTCTTTGGCAATTTGTCCTTCATACCACATATCTCAGTTACATCATCATTTGTGTCTTCATCATATATTATAACATTGTATTCACCATCACCCTTGTGATTATACTCGGACTTTGTATTATCCTTGATTCATGCATCTATTTGGCATTAGTGTTAGCCTTCTTTGGTGTATGTGGTTGTATTGTGTTTGTGGTGAGGTGACTATGTCCACAATAATAGTAGTGTGGGCTTAAGGGTTCTACATGGTAGGTTGAAATTATACTTTTACCACTACTGGGGACCAATGTAGAGGTGATGGCCTTCCTATAGTATAGAGATTTAGAGCATTGTAAGCTCAATGCATTTCCTTTATTTCTTATAGCATTAATATATGTAAATGTATAGGCATTGATATTCTTAATATTTATCTTAGTTTCTTTGACTCTATTGGGTGATATATTTATTGATCCAATTGAGTTATTATGGCCTCAATCTATGCTACCTAACACTCCCTAATTTGAAGCTATATGTTTATAAGTTGTGTGTTCGTGTTGGTAGGATTTTGGCTTTTGTTCCTTGCATTTTGTGCATAGTTCCCAAATTAATGTATATTCCTGATTTAGTATTTGCGTGGATCAATGTTTCCAAAGCCTAAATCGACATTTTTGAATCACTATTCTAAGACTTTTTCTATCTCATAAATTTGTCAGTCAAAATTGGCATTTGTGTGAAATAGCTTTTCTGCACAAACCAATGCTTTGGTCTACATTCACACTTACACCCAGTTCATCTTTCTATTCTATTTTAGAAACCAAATGAAATGCTTATACTTTTGGGTTGGTTTCCTAATGGTTCTTGAGTGATATTCTTATGATAAATTGGAAATTAACATGTATGATTAACCATGTTAGGAACATTTACTTTGGGCATAAATGAATGTTAGGTAAAGAGATTTTGAGGATGGATTAGTATTCTCTTTATTTAGCCATGATTTCCTCCTAAATTAGCCTCTTGAGACTCATCGACAATGTTTGAATCATTGTAGGAAAATCTTGTGAACATGCACTCTCCCTTCTAAGTATGTGAGTTGGTTTCCTTGGAACCTTTGTAAGTTCTTGTTAAGTCTTTAACTTGTGCACAATTGTGTGGTGATTGTGATGTATTATCTTGCATGTTGTAGCTTGCATATATTTATGGTTATGTGATGTAGATAGTTACATGAAAATTATTCCATGTTTAAAATAAAAATTGTTTAGTACATATTTAACCCTTTGTTTAAAGGGTTCCTTAGTAGAGCATTGCACATGGACTAACACTCATAAAAATTAATGTCATATTAGTAAAAGACTAGATAGATCTCTTTTATTAGAAAAATGGTTGTCTATGGATCTGATGTTTACTCCAAGATCTTGACAAATCCTTGTTTTGATCATTTCCCCATCATGTTTGTTGTTGTAGAGGATAGAGATCCCCATGGTGTACAATTCAAATTTTAGCCAATGTGTCTAATTTATTTTTTCCTCTATTAAAGGAATGGTGTTTTTCTTCCCCATTTATTCGTGAATCTAGAATTTTCTAGGTTGTTACAAAAATATGTTATATCAAAGATAAAATTAAGGTTTGGAGTCATTATCATTTTAGAAACTTTTTTGTTGAGAAAGACATAATCCAGAAGGATTTGACTCAATTAAATGAATTAATCCTAGGCAGTGGGATTTATTTGCATTCCTATGAGATTCAAATGTCCTTATGGTCTAAAATTTATGAATTTATCTATCTGAGGAATTATATTGGAGTCAAAAATCAAGAGACACCTAAATGTCTAATGGTAACTAGAATACAAAAAAATTTCATGCCTAGAATAGAATCTACAAAATTTAAGATAAAATGGAATAGAATCTCATCCATCCAAAGTTGAAAGGGTGTTCTTTTAAAAGATGACAAGGATATTTACCTCAAGGCTATTGGTTTCTTTAAAGACCTATTAAAAGTTAATTCTATTGAGGTTAATGATGTTATTTTAAATTTAATTCATTTTGTGGTTTTTGTTGAAGACAATAATATGTTAATGGTTTCTTTCCCTCTTTAGGAGCTAGAAGAGGTTGGTTTTTCTATGTCCCCTAATAAAGCTCCAAGACTGAATGAGTTTACAACCTTGTTTTTCAAAGAACGCTGGAATTTCCTAGGGAATGATGTCCTGTTTCTAGAGGGAGAAAGATGTAATAGATCTATTCTTAAAGAATTGAAATCCACCCTCATAGCCATCATCTCTAATGTTTAAAATCCTTCTTCTACATCATACTTTTGTCCTATAGCATTATCTAATACAGTTTATAAAATCTTCACAATTGCAATTTCTTCAATATTGGGACACGTTATTCGAAAAATTATCTTCGGGGAATAGGGTGGTTTTTTTCTTGGAAAAGAAAATTCAAATGGGAATATTGTTGCACATGAGGTTCTTTACTACATTTATAAATTCAAGCTCTCTACTATGGTTCTCAAACTAGATATGATGAATGCTTATGATTATGTTAATTGGTCTTTCTTATTTGTTGGTTTGGTAAGATTTATCTTTTGGGAGAAATTGGTTGAATATATATAATTTTGTGTATCTTTTGTAATATTTTTGGTTTTTCTAAATGATTCTCTTCATAGAATCTTCTTCTTATCTTATGGTATTCAAATAGGGGATCCATTATCCCCTTTTATTTTTATCATCATGGTAGGGTCTTAATAGATATATTACTACTAATAGATTAGATTCTATTTGGAATAGAATGTGTATCCCTCCTCTTCTGAAGGCTCACACACATTTTTTATTTTCTAATGATACTCTCTTATTTTGGCATGCCTAAATAGATGGGCTAAAAAAATAAAATGATTAAATCGAATTACTCTAGCGCCTTTGGACAGTGTATTGATGTTACAAAGTCAAGATTTTTGTTTATCAAAGTTCCCTATTTAGTCCAAAATAGACTATCAAACCTTTTGGGCTATTAGGTTGGCTCATTTCCTTATAAATATTTAAACATTCCCCTTTTCACTGGAATGGATAAACATAATTCTTGGGATAGAATAATCCACTCTGTCTATTGAAATTTTTTATCCTAGAAGCATAAATGGCTTATTTTTTCTAGAGATATATTAATGCTAAAATCAATCTTTAAAGTGGACCTGATTTATTTCATGTTTGTATTGAAATATCCAAAAAATGTCACTATCTCCCTTTAGTCAATTTAGAGGTCCTTTTTATGAAACTATAATGTTAGAGGCAAATGCCAAATCCATATTATTGTGTGGAATAAGGTCTTCCTACATAAGTGATGAAAGGTGCTCCCCTTAATACCACAAACACATAACAAAAATAGAGAAACAACAACAATTTGCAAGAACAAAAAATGGGCTTCTTACTATCTCCACAAATGTGGAATTACAAATTTCATAATTACAATGTGCAAAGCCATATGGGCTTTTTCCCTTACAATATTTTGTAGGAAAAAGCCTTGAATCATTACCTAGATCTACCCAGAACTTCAACCAACTGCCTAAGACAACACTACAGCCTTCTTTATATAGGCAATTTCCACCGCCCGAGAAGGTTCCATAAATTTAGCCCTTAGGGCCGACCAAACTTAGAATTATTTTATTTTTCAATTTATTACATCAAAGTCAGCTCAAAATAAATTTTGAAACCCGAACATAAATTTTGAAGAAAATTTATTTTCCACCAATTCAGGTGGCCCGACTTTTAGAGACCATAAGTCATCACCCGTTGACTCGATTGACTATTATGACCCCAATTCAGAAAGGGCACAAGGAGATCTATAGTTCCTAACTCACACAAGCTCCAATCAGCCAAAGTTTCGACCTCATCCGGGACCTCTAAAGCCTTCAAAACTGAGTTTAAAATTTATGTACCCTGCTACCAATACCAAAAAATTTCAATATCTTCAAAACTAGACTTGATCTAGCAATGAAACTTTACCGGTAGGCTGATATGACTATGATGAACCTCCACATGTGAAATCAAAATGAGATTGTATGAGTAACTTACTAAAAATAGGAAGTTTCTATAAATAACAGCTCTACACAAGATAGCCCTTATTGAAAAGAAACTAGAAATATTTTTGGGTGATGCAAGATTTGTATTACACCCAAGATGCTCCTGCATCAGACAACCGGGGTAATTTGAGAAGTGACCCCATCATGTCTCAGGTGTGAAGAGGAAAACCAATATGGTTAATCTCCTCCCTTGTCAGCCATGATGAATCTTCAACAAGTCATCCTTTCCACTTGACTAGATATTCTTCATATGTCCTATTCCTTGTGGTTCTCCCAACATGACTATCCAGTATATCCTCAATCTCCTTGATAGTTGAACTATTTGTTGGAATACTCCACTGCGCTACTATGATGTCATCTTCAATACCTCCCTCTTGATACTCTATCAAATTTGAAACATTAAATACTAGTGAAATATTCAGGTCAGTAGGCAATTCTACTTCATATGCATTTCCTGGATCATGCTTCTTCAATATCTTACATCGTCCAAACTTCTTCATTTTCAATTTGTTATATGTATCAACTGGAAATTGTTCCTTCCACAAATGAACCATAAATTCATCCCCAACCTAAAATTTCTTATGCCTCCTTTTCTAATCTTCCTTAGCCTTATACATCGCATTCATCTTGGTAATTTTCTCCCTTACCTCCTCATGGATGTTCTTCAAATGTTCTGCAAAATCTTCAACTTCAGCACTACTTATTTCTCCTTTATCTATCTTTCTCAACTCAGATGTATTTCTTGGACTACTTTCATATACAATATGGAGTGGTGATTTACTAGTGCTCCTATTAATAGAATTATTGTATATAAATTTTGTCTGTGGTAAAATCAAATCCCATCCTGTTGGCTTATCACCAACCAAACATCTCAGCAAATTTCTCAAACTTCTATTCACCACCTCTGTTTGTCCATCATTCTGTAGATGATGCAATGAACTAAACTTCAAATTTGTCTTCAACTTCTTCCAGAATGTATGCCAGAAATACCCAACAAACTTAGTGTCTCGATCTAAAACTATGGTCTTTAGAAAACCATGTAGTCTCACTACTTCTTTGAAAAATAATTCTACTACATGAACGACATCATTACTCTTCTTGTAGAGAATGAAATGTGTCATCTTCAAAAATCTATCAACTACCACAAAAATTGAATCATGTCCCTAGTGAGTCCTCGATAAACCAAGAACAAAGTCCATATTGATATCCTCCCAAGGCTTCTCTGGTACAGGTAATGGCTGATACAACCCTGTATTCTTCTTCACTCCTTTCACCATCTGACATACTCTGCAACTATATACAAACTTCTTAACATCTTCCTACAACTATGGCCAATAATAATTCTCACTAACCAAAGCAAGGGTTTTATCACAACTAAAATTTCCTGCCAGTCCTCCGCTATGCTTCTCCTTGATGATATTCTACCTCATATAACTTCATGGAATGCACAACTAACTCCCTCTGAATAGCATATCATCCTGAGTGATAAAATCCAACCAGTTCATTCTATCTAGAGTAATAGGTTCTTTACAAGCTTTCCAAGCTTCACCAAAATCAAGATCCTGTGGATACAAATTCTTGAGTTCCTTGAACCCAATCACCTCAATCTTTATTTTTGTCAGCAATAGTTGCCTTCTGCTAAGTGCATCTTCAACCCTATTAGACTTTCCACTCATGTGTTTCAAAATAAATGTATAACTCTACAAAAACTCAACCCATTTCAAATGCCTTTGATTCAACTTTTCTTGACTATTCAAATATTGCAAAGCTTGATGATCAGTATACAAAACAAACTCCTTAGGAAGTAGATAGTGTCTCAAATTCTTTACTGCTTGAACTATAACATAAAATTTTTTAGCATAAATAGAATATTTTCTCTTGGCATCATTTAACTTCTCACTCAAATAAGCAATAAGTTTACCTTCTTCGCTCATAATAGCTCCTATTACAGTACCACTAGCATCACAGTCTACTTGAAACACCTTATTAAAATCTGGAAGTGCTAACATAGGTTGTTCTGTAACTTTTTGTTTCAATAGTTCAAAATGCTTATCTTCCCCATTAGTCCACTTGAACTCTTTTCTATCTCCTCTCATTGTTTCAGTCAAGGGTCCACAAATACTACTAAATTTTTTGATAAATTTTCTATAAAAGATAGCCAAACCATGAAAAGATCTTATCTCAGTAGCATTCTTTGGAGTAGGCCATTCAAGGATAGCCTGTACTTTCTCTGGATCTATTTTTAGACCCTCTGTTGAAACTACAGAACCCAAATACACTAACTCTTTCTTCACAAAATTGCACTTCAAATTTATCAACAATTTCTCTTCTCTCAGCTTCTCATTTCACCCTACAAATATGCATCATATGCTCCTCCAATGTCTTACTAGAGATCAAAATATCATCTAGGTAAACAATGACAAACTTACCTAAAAAATCTTTCAAAACCTCATTCATGAGCCGCGTGAAGGTGCTCGGTGCATTGGTTAGCACAAAAGGCATGACTAACCACTCATACAGTCCTTCCTTTGTCTTGAAGGTAGTCTTCCACTTATCTCCTTCTCTAATCTGAGTCTAATGATATCCACTCTTTAGATCTATCTTTGAGAAATACATAGCTCCACTCAAACAGTCCATAATATCATCCATTTGTGGCAATAGAAACCTATACTTGATTGTGATCTTTTTTATTATCCTGAAATTTGTACACATCCTCCATACTCCATTATTCTTTGGTGCTAATATTGATGGTACAACATATTGACTCAAAATCTCTCGAATCAACCCCTTCTGCAATAACTCATGTACTTTTCTGTTCAACTCTTCACTTTCTGCTGGTGTCATTCTGTGTGCTGCCTTATTTGGCAAACTAGCTCCTAGAATCAGGTCCATCTGATGATTGATCTTCCTTACTGGTGGTAATTCATCAGGTATATTATCAGATACAATATCTTGAAACTCATTCAACAAATTTGCAACTTCTACAGGTGCATCTTCTACTTCCTCTTTACCAACTTTTAGAATTAAAGCAAAACACACATGCTCATGCCTCATACCATCTAGGAATTTTCTTCTATCAACAAAATTTATTCTTGCACTACTGCATACATTTTCTTCTATGTCATTCAATGGCTTTAGCTTATGTCACACTCCATCCTTTGTTAGGCAATAGGTATTCACACGACCATCATGTACAACACACCTGTCAAACTATCATGGTTTGTCCAACAACATATGACATGCGTCCATAGATATAATATCACATAGTACCTCAACATGGTATTCACCAATCTTGAACTTCACTAGGCATTGTTCATTGACCATGACCTTGTGGTCATCTTGCACCCAGGCAATCTGATATGGATGTGGGTGTTTTTCTCTTGAGCTTCAACTTTGCCACCATCTCTTCTGATACCAAATTGTCAGTGCTTCCACTATTAATAATCACATCACAACACTTACCCTCACACTTGCATCTAGTGTGAGACAAGTTCCTCCTTTGTTCAGGTTCATTGTCACCACTTAATAGGACTCTTCTGTTAATCAGTGTTTCTCCTCTTACAACATCTTTAGAATGTGATGATCTAGCATCTTCATCTACATATGCAACCCTAGCCTGGCCTTCGTTTCTCATGTCTATCCTTCCTTGGTGTTGAGGATATTCAAATTCCCTATGACCTTCATCTCCACTATGAAAACATATTCCACAGAAGCCTCCTCTTCTAGATCCTTGTCCTCTTCCTCTTCCTCTTTGATCTTTATTATTTTGATCATGAAAATGATTGGAATTGTTTCCTCTGTAATTCTGACTGCTACTGGCTTCATCCTTCTTTTTTGGATCTTCATTCCGCCTCCATATGACCATCCACTAGATCTTCCACCATGACCTCTTCTATTTTGTCTGCTCTCAAATTTTTTGTTCATCTTTTCCTCTACTTTTAAGGAAAACTAGTATGCTTCTTCAATACTATTCATTTGAACCAAATTCAACTCTTCTTGAATGCTTGGCCTTAACTCATTAAGGTAACGAGAAACTTTCTCCTTGTCAGCTTCTGCATGGCCTGTTCTAATGAGAATTTGATAGAACTTCTCTGTATACTCTTGAACAGATCTTCCCACTTACTTCAAACTTTGCATTTTCTTCAGTAGGTCAAGCTCATAATCAACAAGAATGAATTGTTGCTCCAATTTATCCACCATCTGATCCCATCTTGTGATTTTATCTTTTCCTCTTCTATTTCACTCCAATTGAATCTCTCTCCACCAGATCTTCGCATGACCCTTCAGTTTCATCTTTGCAAACTTGACCCTATCAGGATCCTCAATATCTTCATACTCAAAATATTGTTCACATTCATTGATCCAGTTGATCAATTCCTGTGGGCTAAGATTTTTAGAAAATGTCAGAACCTCAATCTTAGGTCTTTTCCCAATTTTGGAAATAGCCTAGAAAAGTCTTTCTTCTTCTTCACTAAAAACTTTGACTTCTCCTTCCTAACCAGAATTTCTTGCTTCTTTGGCTTCATCCTCACTTTGGTCTTTGACATTAAGATTCATTTCTCTGTGAATCTCTTTTTGCAATGCTCACACTTCTCTCTGAAGCTCTCTAACCTCAAGTGTCACACCACCAGCTCTTCCACCATGTTCCTTTTGTGGAGGCATTTTCGTGCTGCTCGCTAAAACCCTAACTACGATCCTGGTGCAAACTGTCTCACAGTCAGCGATCTATTTACACACTCAAGAACTCCTGCTCTGATACCACTTGATGAAGGGTGCTCCCCTTAATACCACAAACACATAACAGAAATAGAAAAATAACAACAATTTGCAAGAATAGAAAATGGGCTTCTTATTATCTCCACAAAAGTGGAATTAAAAATTTTAGAATTACAATTTGCAAAGCCACATGGGCATTTTTCCTTACAATAGTCTATAGGACAAAGCCTCGAATCATTACCCGAATCTACCCAGAACTGCTCCCAACTACCTAAGACAACACTACAGGCTTTCTTATATAGCAAATTTTCACTACCCGAGAAGGTTCCCAAAATTTAGCCCTTAGGGCCGACCAAACTTAGAATTATTTTATTTTTCAATTTATTACAACAAAGTCAGCTTTAAATAAATTCTGAAACCCGAACAAAAATTTTGAAGAAAATTTATTTTCTATCATTTCATGTGGCCCGACTTTTGGAGACCATAAGTCATCACCTATTGACCCGATTGACTATTATGACCCTAATTTGGAAAGGGCGTGAGGAGCTCTATAGTGCTTGACTTGTGTACGCTCCAATCGGCCAAAGTTTTGACCTCATCTAGGGCCTCTAAAGCCTTCAAAACTGAGTTCAAAGTTTTTGTATCCTACTACCAATACCAAAAATTTTCAATATCTTCAAAACTAGACTTGATCTAGCAATGCAACTTTACTGGCAGGCTGATATGACTAAGATGAACCTCCACATGTGAAATCAGAACATTCCAAGATTGTATGACCAACTTACTAAAAATGACAATTTTCCATAAATAGCAGCTCTGCACAAGATAACCCTTATTGAAAAGAAACCAAAAATATTTTTGGGTGATGCAAGATTGCCCTTACACCTAGAATACTCTGGCATCAATAAAAATTTGGGAGGAAACAAATTATAGGGTAAGATCATGAATGCTAAGTATCTTCATATTTCACGTTTCACTTTTTAATGTCCTTATTAACCAAAAATTAATTATAATACAAATTCAGAAAAATAAAATAAGATAGAGAACTAAACTATATTAATTGCATAATTAAAAAATAGATAACTTTTCTAAATGTATATATGTAGGGAGAAGAGTCTTGAAAAATATTAGTTAGAAACGATATCAGTAGGGGAACACCTATCAAAGGGTCCTCATGGAAAGGATTGCATCTAAAAGATTTGTTAGTAGGTAAGATATCCATTAGAGTTGGTGGCTCAAATGTATTTAAATCCATATGGAAGGGGTGGAAGAGTGTGAGGCACTTGATACCCAATAACAATATTATTATTAAAAATAACATGATTTTCAAATAAAGGTCAAACTTGTGGAATTTGAAGCATAGGGAGAAGTATTTAGCATTGGTGCAAGAATGTTCTACCAAAACTTGGGTTGCTAAAGGTGTATGAATGCTTGTAGATATTATAAAGAGGGTAAGTTGGCGAGTTAGCAAGATCTGTGGTAGAAATTTGATATTCCTCATTGTGCCCTATTCAAAGCCAAAACAAATATATTCCTTCCTCACTAAGGATGACTCTATATTCAACTATGTGAATGCCTATTGAAATTTGAACTTGGAACATTGTATGTGAAAAAAGACTTTTGAAAGCCTATTGGCCAGACTGTTAGAACCTAAATAGAAGTGCTTCACGTGGCATTTCCTATTGCACACATTGCTACTTAAAATGCCGAACAAGAAAACGTAATATTTGGACATTTTTTAAATTACCTAAAACTATACAACATGTTTTTTTTATTTCTTGTTTGCCAAGGAAGTATGGGCTCTATTTTCCATTTCTATCAGTAGTAACATCAACATTATGGAGATTATGTTTGGATATATTAAAAGCCTTGAGAAAATTTATAATATCTCGTAGCTATGTTTTCTGTTGAGATACTGTGGCTTATTTGGAAATTAAAAAAATGATAGTATTTTTGGTAGTCAAAATAAACATCTTACTGACTCTCTATAGAGACTCATTTACCAAAGCATTAATGTCCAGGTCTCAGTGGCGATTAAGCTAAACAGAATGAAGTTCAAGGACTTATTAAAGGATGTTATGGTGGACGTTAATGAAGGGGAAATCTCCCATGTATATACAGGGACCAGAAAGATTGTAGAGCACACCCCCTTTATGACAACATTGGGTAACTTTGTGTCAGAGTTGCAAGATCAAAGAGTAAAGGAGAGGGAAAGAAGACAGAAACTAGCATAGCAGTCACTCTTGTTGTTGTCTAAGTGGCAGATATTCCAGTTGCAGAAGTGATCAACCATCCATATAGCCAGCAGATTCTGAGTGATAGTGTTGAGATGGACAGGAGATAATGGATGGATTGACTAGGTACTCTGCGGGGAAGACAATCAGATCTGATATTTTTTTTTTATGCATATATAACTTTTTTCTCTGATAGGAGATAATGGATGGATTGCCTAGGTACCCTGCAGGGAAGACAATCAGATCTGATATTTTTTTTATCCATATATAAATTTTTTCTCTGTGTACCTTCCTGAGTATGTATATTCTCAAAAGGTGTCAATGGGCATCTGGTTTAGTAGCAATGTTATGTTATAAGCACCTAAAAGATGTGGAGTTCAAATCTTCTTCATTAGATTTTATATGAGGTGGTGGTAAACAAAGTGGACTTTTTAGACTTTCTTAGTCGTTTGTGGAAGCAGCAAAATATGAACAAGATCTAACCACGAAGATGCTGCAATCGTCTCTACAGAAATGTGAGCCATCGATAACAAAAAAAAATCAACCCATTCTTTTCATATAAGGAATGCTTTTTGATAATAATATATTACTTGACATAAAATAAACCAAACATTCATAGTACTTGACAGAGAAACGGTGGGTTTTCAACTTACCAGCAACACTTCGTTTGGTTCTTCCACCCCTTTGTGTGGCTCGTCAAGGTGATCTGACAAACGAAACAGAAAAAGACATGTATTTTTATTTGTAAAAAGAAGATTCAATTCATATCCAAACAAATAAAAACACCTATTATGTAATTTGTGTACCTGCAGCTCGATAGAAAGCTGTCATATCTGATATTTTCAGTTTGCCGCTAACAGACTCGGACATTGTCTTGAAAACTTTGGACTTCCTTGCCTGCCAAAAAGTCACAGATAAATATAACATTTGAGAGAGTAAAGATTTGGGGTTTGTAATTAGCTAGGGTTTGCAGCATACCCGAACGGCCTTATGTGCCCTCAAAATTCGTCCATCGCTTCCTTCCAATGTAAAATCCGAAAAAGGTTCAAAAAATATATCTTTGTCCCAATTTTGCAGGAAATCATCATCAGAGTGGAATTTCCGAGCTTTGACACATTCGTCACAGTAAATAAATTGTGCGACATTGACATTACGCCAAATAAACCCTAACTCTTTACCGCATGAATTGCACAAAAGATGCGAATTTGCCTGTAAATGTTGCATTTCTAGCACGAGAAAAATTGGATACAGCAATTATACGGCGAGTACAACAAGCTGAGCAAAAACGTATTTGTTCAGTCTGGCAGTGGAAGAGTATGTGATAACAATGCAGAGCAATGATCGGGCAGAGAAAAACGTAAAATAGAGGCGGCCAGCTATAACTAATGTGTTTCTGTGAAGTGGAGTCGGCTTTAAATAGATTTCCCTAATTTCCTATTTTACCATTCGGAAAATACGACGGGATAAGCTGTCGGCGTGCTACTTGGAAAATACAATGAGAAAAGCGCAATATAGAAAATGAAAGGGGCGACTTGTCGAGTTGTTTAAAATGGGAAGTGATTTTGAAATTTCTATAAAGATTTCGAAAATGTAAAATTAGGGTTTGTAATTAATTGATAAATTAGGGTTTGTAATTAATTGATGCTCTTTCCAAGATATGGGTATTGATTAAACAACAAACTAAAATATGTCTTATAAAAGCAATTATCAAAAAAACCAAAAACACTAAAAATTAATTGTCCCTTTGGTAACACATGCCTTTTAATTTATTTTTGAGATGTTTCCCAAGATATTCTATCTAATTTTTAGAGTAATATTTAATTCACTAAAAAGATGAAATGAGTAGTCTGTATGTGAATATGATGGGATTCTTATTATGTACTATATCTTTAAAATAGGTTTTCGGATGTGTTATGATGGAGTATTATTTGTAGGGGAGAGGATCGAGTAGATGAGCATCTTAATTCTGAGTTTCTCTAAATCTTTTATAGAAATTTGAAATCAATCCTATTTTTTTTCATAACGACTTACTTGACCCTCAAAAATGTGAGACTGATACTTGCACACCAAGTCATGTTTTATTAGTGTGTTAGAGAGATATCACATGATTTGTTTCTTCTTAGATCTAAGAAATTCATTTTAATCAATTATGAGTAACATCATCAACAATAACAACTTTAACATCAAAAACTATTGAAGCAATATTGTCAAAAATATTAAGCATTAATTCAACAAATACTATCACAACTATTAGAATGTGTGTCATTTTCTTTATATGAATAATAATAAAATTTTATTAGATGAAAAATTATAATTTAGTTAAAAAATCAAGTCTACCCTCTTGAAATTTAGATTTTAAAACATATTTTTTAAGCGAGGTTAAAAGTTTTTTAATCATTTTTTTAAAATGTCCCTCTTATATATCATTTCTCTATAATATTTTAAATTCTTGTCAATTTTTTTTAGATTTAATTATATATTGTAATTACAAATTTAGTATTCTTTCTTGGTAAAAAATAATTTTGAAGCCTCTAACTCCCTAGAAATTTAGAGCTTAAAGTTTGAAATATGTCTATTATTACAAATATATATGAGACCACTTGCTTGTTAATGCTCCTGAAAATTATCAATAAAAACATTTTAATTATTTTATGAAATCTCATTCCATCAAAAAATGATAGGCTATATTGTTATAAAGATTCTTAATTCAATTATAGTAGTATGATTTTGCCTATCAATCTAATACTTTTTTATGGAAAGAAACAATCGAATTTTACTTTTTATCAATTAATATTAGAATATATATTACTATCAAATTATATAATTATTAATTATTTTTTTTACACTATTTTTGATTTGACAATTGCCTTATTCAATCTTCTCGCATTGATTTTTATAAAAATCATATGCAATATTCTAATTTACACAAAAACAAGAGTTGAGCATCTCAAAAGTTAACAATAGATTCATTAAAAAGAGTTTTTGAACACAAGGATGGAATCCCAACAATCTTAAGAATCCAACCAATTTGAAATAAAGATTCTATAGAATTTTTTTTTAAAAAAAGCATAAACAATATTAGAAATATCTTGAAAACTACAAAATTCGGTTGCCCAACTTGGCAGGGCTATAACTTTCTACTCATAACTCAGACTTTAAAACCATTTGATTTGCTAGAAAGCTATCGAAGAAAACTAGTTTTAGTTCCTTTGACTAATGCCTTTGAAAATCATTCTAAGGAAGCAAAAATGCTCCCAACCTCCAATTTTCGCTTCAAAGACCCTAAAAAATGCAATTTATTGTAATGTAGAAAATACCCAAAAAATTATGTTTTCAATTTTTCAAGTTTTTCTTACTCTCGTCGGTTAGAAATTGTTTCAAACCTTCCCTAATATGGTTTGGTTCATCCCTAAACTATTCTAGATGGCTTTTTGCATTTTCTTGATTATCTCCATATAGCTCTTGATCACTCCCAATATAAGTTGAATCACCCTCATATACGGAATCATTCCTAATTTGGACACATAAACATAGACAATGGAAATAATTAAATATCACTTTTACACAATTTTATTATCATTATATTATGAATATTTTGTTAACATGAAGCCTATTCAATGGGAAGGGAAATAATACCTAAATGTGAACATAGAGATATGATCCTAGGAAAATAGAGAAAATAAATTAAAAATGTATCCATAATTCAATTCCTAATTTTTAAATTTAGTTTTAAGCTTCAAACAACTATATTTATGATGTAGCCTAAGCATAACTTATAAAGATTTAAAACTCTATTTAAATCAATGAGGATATAGTTATACCTAAGAGGGAAATCCATGATCTTGTAGTGGAGCTTCATTTCAACCTTGAGGAAGAGATAATTCCTTGAAATAAAGGGAATTTTCTTATACATTTGTAGCTTTCTACTTAAGAATACATAAATAAAGATACATGTAACTTTATGACGAGAAAAACAAAATATTATACCATAAGGTTTTATAGTTATCTTTGGATGTGTAGAGTGGAAACATACAAATACTTGTTAGCTATTGTATAAATATGAAACATAACAATGTAACGCAAGGGATGACAGGGAGAGGGGCCAAAGGCACACCCTAACCAGATCCACCTTGTAGAGATCACACACGGAAGAAACAACCACACAAGTGAGAGAGAGAATGCAAATCAACTTCTTATTATTTCATCAAATTGATTCATACATGTCAGGCTATAAGGCCTTCCTAGTTTAGGCCAGATATTACAATTCAAGTACAGAAGTCCTCCAACATACGAGGATCTGAAACTATCTTCAATCTTCTAACTTCTATCTTCTACTAAAACTAACCCCTTAAACTACAACCAAATATTATAATATATACAAGAGGCTACCGAATAAGTTGGCCTTTAGACCCACCATCAATGGAAGGAATGGCTAGATCTAGGTCCACATGCTTCCCAATGATAGATACCAACATTAAATCCATGACCATAATTAATAGCACAAGTTGGCCTCAACAGGAAACTAAAATAAATAACTTGGTAAGAAAGGATAATCGAGCGCCATAAAAGCATTACCAAGTGCCAGGGAATAATCGAGAACCAGAGAGATAACCGACCAACTCAATTAACAAAGGAAACAGAGCAAATACCCAGCCAACTCGGTCAAAGCAGGAATCGAGCAACACAAGAAAACACAAACATGTTTTCAGTGACACAGGATTTCCAAGGACCTGAGATGCTCCTGCCTCAGACACCTGGGGTTATTTGAAATGATTCTCTGAATCATGTAGCTAGTACAACCCAAGATGAATCCAACTGAGATTGTGAAATCCACAAACTGTCTTCAATTGGTCTATTCTTCCACTTTACTAGATATTCCATATACCATTTTCCTCTTGTACTTCTACCAACTCTTTGTTCTGAAATCTACTCAACTTCTTCTGTCTGTTTCTTAGGAAAATCATTCGGTACTATCATTTCTTCATCCAACTCATGGTACTCATACAAATCAACAATGTTGAATATAGGTGATATATCCATGTCATCATGCAACTCAATCTCATAAGCATTTCCACTGTCAAATTTCTTCAAAATCTTGTAAGGACCAAACTTCTTGATTTTTCAGCTTCCCATATGTTCCAACAGGAAATTTGTCTTTCTTCAAATGAACCATTACTTCATCACTGACTGCAAAAGTCTTATGTCTTCTAGATCTATTAGCTCTCTGATGAGCCCATTTTATGGATTGTTTTATTTATGATTTTCTAGTTTAGACTTAAGTGTCTCATGGGTTTTCATAAACAATATTCAGATTTTCTATGTTTCTATGCTATGACTATGTGTGTATTTGGTGCTTTTAAGACTAAAGAAATATGTTGAATATATATAGATTAAGTGGATATTATGATGAAATTTGGTATTTCTTTCCTCTCTACATTAATGGGTAGTGCTCATGTAGCTATGTGATGAGGATATGCTAAAATAGGAAAGCTTATTGTGGATATTTATCTTGGATTTGTGTTGCAAGTTTTGGTGTGCTAACCTCTTGCAGGGAAGGATTAAGTCAATAGGTAATTTAAAGACCCAACATCGAAGTGGCTTCATCAAATCTAGTAATTGTTTTTAGGTTTCATTATGCTTCCACTACTTCCAATCAGTAGTAGTTATTGTTGCAGACCGGGTCAATTCAATTACCAGGAGTTTTTGAGGGAATCCAGTGCTTGAGCGTTCCTATATTCTTGTGAGTTTGAATGCGACTTATTCCTGTGTAAATGATGTTGTCACTTTTGTAACTAAAAATTTGTTATCCCCATGTGATGGAGCATCCTAGTTCTTAGGAGTTCTATTTTTAAAGTTATTCTTAAATAAACTAGAATTTGTGATTTCTAGTTAGTTAGATGTTTAGGGAATCTATTTTGTAATCCAAAAAAGAAGTGAATACACTTTGACATTCCATCTTGTACTTATGTTGATGTTTACATGAATAAATAGATGATATCTTCAGATTCCACTCTCTGAGTTTTAAATCCATTCACTCTTCCTTGAGGCCCATGTGAAAGGTGAACTCCGTTCATGCTTAAGTAGGATCTAGTCTTAAGTTTCTTTGAAGTTGTTTAACATTGTTGTTCCTGCAGTCATTTGTAGCAGAACCATTGACTATTTCCTACACCATAGGTTTACTATTAAATCATTGTTAGTTTACTGTTGAAGCATTCCCTTAAGTGCTAATTTAAGTTGTCGTTTAATTGCTAGCATAGATTTCCTACAACAATTCTTTTACTTTAGTAATGATGGATTTTGAGATGAACTGGAGCATATACTTTTCAGTCACCATTTCAAGTTTACACTCCCGGATTGATAAATCTAATGAAGTTTAGCATGATATTCTAACTAGATACTTGATGCTATTAACCATAGAATCACTGTGAAAGGATGTCCAATCCTTGAAATTACTAAGGTATTATACTGACTAACCATTTTTGGCATCATTTCTAGTGATGGTATTAATTTAGTTCAACCTTAAATTCATTAAGTTAGGTTACATTCTGCATTATTTTTCATGCATAGACATAGGGACCATCTTGGAAGATTTCTTCCTCACATTATCCAAGAAGAACCATTTGAGGTTTTTAACCCAGAATGTAAGGAACCCCAAGTCAAGTATATACAAGAAGAAGAACCATTTGAGAATGTATTTGCGAATGCATATGATCAATTTCCTTCACCGTCAACCTCTGAAGAATCATACCATCTGAATGACCTATCTATTGACCCAGAATATCAGGATAACCCACTTGCTCTTATCATCTACCAACCACCACCACAAGGTCCTCCAAGAATGGCTTAGCCTACCATCCCTTTTCCTATTTGTAAGGCCCACCCCATTTCCACCTTTTCCTTGACACTTTGATGTCGGACGATTAAGGGGTTTTGTAGTATCCGGTTGATTGGTAAATCCCTAACATAATTGTACCCCGGGATAGACCTATATATTGTACCTTCATATCAGTACCTATCAATTAATTGTCACTATGATAGAGGAGATATCTCTAGGTTATTGATTGTGTAAGTGAATCTTGGGTGCAATATGTTACCCTGCGGATCTCAGATCCAGCAAGACTAATTAAGGTTCCATTGAGTAATGCTTTGATGATGTATTATATGGCTATACCATAGTGATGTTTTGGTGATATTATTAGAACAGTGAACAAGGATTTGTTAGACCCTAGACTTAGAGGATTATTCTACATTTTGTTTTCTTGGATTAGGAAATTTAATCATACTTGTGATAAGAATTTAATAGGACCCGACGGATAGGGTTACCCCCTTACCGATGTTGAACCATCGATTTATCTTAAATATCATGCTAAGGAAAATTGAGAATCTTTGAGATTAGGAGTACTATGAAGTTATGCAATCAAATTATGTAGATTGAATTGAATTGAAATAAGGAATGTATTCTATATGTTTGCAAGCTTGAATTTGGATTATGATCTATATGTGGGCATTTTACTTTATGTGACTTTGAGTACGTAGTAGAAATTATAAATTATGTGTATAAAATTATATGCAATTAAATTATGCACTATATGAAAGTGATTAGATGTATGCATTGAATCATGAATTATGAGAAAGCGATTGTAAGAATGCAATCAAATTCTATGTTGCAAATGAATATCATGTTAGACATCTTCGCTGCATTGATGTTATGAGTAATTGATGATTACCTTGTGATGATGTTAGATTATTGATGATCATGATTTCAATTGAATTACAAGATTAGTAGGCATTAGAGATGCAATTGAATTATGAAATTTAAACTAAGCAATTGAATTTTGATTAAATTGAAGATTTTATATCTTATATGTTTATTCGTATTGGTTTTTCTTCCTTGAATTATTGATGCTGCATTGAGGAGTGTGCAGGTAAGAGAACCATGGAATTAATTAGAGAACCAAGGTTAAACATATGTGAATTGAGTAAGCCAAAGCTTAATCCGATATGGGATTAAAAGCCTCGTTGTAATGTGAACTACTGGTAAATGTGGATTTTTGCATGTGTGTTATTAGTTAATTTCTTGTTGTCATCCAGGACATGACCTTGGGTATGTAATGTGTAATCATTAGTGTCATTTGACACTTGTTATGTACTTGTTTTAATTCATCCTTGTTCTAGTCACTTCTAGAGGCCAATAAGGGGTTCTAAGGGTCATTTTTGGCATAATTTAAGTACCTTATGGATAGGGTTATGAGTTAAGAAGGTTTTGAGCATGTCCCTAATTCCCTAGTGACCTTGGTAACCTATTTTATGACCCATTTTCCCTCAACTTCGAAATTGGATAAGTCATGATCCTTACCCAACTCCACCTTTTCTTTCAATCATGCATTTATCATGAGGGGACAAGGGAAGACAACAAGGCCATAGAGTCAAGTCTGCATTTATGGATGGTGGGTGGGTAGAGATTTGGAGGCCTTTTTAGAGGCCCTTAGGAGATTTAGTGGGTGTTCACCCACTCTCCACATTTGGAGACATTAGGGTTTGGATTCAGGAAGGATAGTGGATAAGCTCTTCTCAAATTTCCATTTCCATCACACTTATGGAGGTTGGTTACTCTTCTCATGGAAGCCTTTCTACTTGCTCTTTAGATTAACTTATATTTTGCTTTCTCATGCATATGAATCTTGGTTCTTGTTGTGACAATGTGTTGTAATGGAGGGATTTTGGGTTTTGATTTCATGGTTTGATCTTGTTCTTTTTGCTTGATTGAGGGAGTTCTTGTTTATGGATGTGAGGCATTACTCACTCTTTGGGAAGAGAAGAAGTGGCCTATGGGTGGAGGGGTTAGTTGGGCTCTCCATGAGGTGAGAGTCTCTTCTCTTGGAGAAGAGGGATAATTCCATGGTGTATGGGCACCATGGAAGCCATTGCATTCTTGTATTTTGAAGAGGATGTTAAGAAAAGTATGTGTATGAAGAGGCATTTGGATATGCATGGATATGTAGCCTTGAAGAGGCATTTGGATATGTAGCCTTGAAGAGGCATTTGAATACTCATGGTGAGAAAATTTGTATGTAATGGCATTCTCCCCTTGGAAAAGCCCACCTCCACCCTCTCAATGAGCTTGTAAGACTCATTTGTGTAACCTTGGAAGGGAGTAATTTGTCGTATGTGCATTTGTGTATATTGTTTGTGAGCATCTTGTTGATCTTGTTGCTTACCCGTTTAGCCTTGGTTCTCCAAGCTCGGGGGTGGTCTCATAAGAGACCTAGGTTGGGTGGTGAGCACCCATGGTTCTCCATTTTTATTTTTATTTTATTTGCAGGTTTGGATGTCAAGACTCATGTGGATGATGCTTGAAAAAGTCCACTCTCTTGGTGTAGAATTATCCTATGATGTGGTATTGTTGATCCTTGTTGAAGATCATCTTCTTGTTGTATTTTGTAATGTTGTTTGTATGCCTTTTGGCTATTGTGAAGTTGTAAGAGATTAGTAATGAAGATGAGTTTTGTTATTCCATCTTGAACTCTCATTGAGTATCTACACCAGTTTGGATTAATTAGTTGTAAATGTGAATACTTCTTTATCACAAAGAATATGTATTTTAGTTGAGGAGATGACTATATTGAAAATGATGAATCATTTCTTCCATATCCAATGTATTCTACTTCTTGAGATAATGAAGTTATTCCTTCTTGTGAAATGAAAATCAAAGTTGATAGAATAGATAAAGGATATAGTTGAAACTACTCTCCTTTTTGCAATGAGTCCTCAATATTGATAGAATAGATATTGTATCAATTTCAATAAGATTTCATATTTTGGTTGAAGTAGGAATATTGCAGATTCATATATGATGATTTAAATGTCATGATCATTGAAAATAATCTCCATTTGATTCATATCACTCTTTTAGACCTATCAATTGTAATGAAACATCTATGAAGGAATTGACAAATTAATTTATATGTTGATATGTCAATTGATTTGCAATCAAACTATATTTAACCCTGATTGATACTCTATCAATCTTAAGACAATAGACTTCCTTATGCATTAAGGAGACTAATTAAATGATTAAGATATACTACTCATAGTTTGCAAGAAGATGTAAAAATAGTGCAAGCAAAATAACACTCTCCAGATTTTAAGAGAGCAAAATGCTCTCTGGATTTTGTATGGGATAAAAATCCCATACAAAATCCATACCACAGTCATTAAAATAATAATAAATCTGCTACCTTTATTCATAAATCAAATATTATATTTAGACTTTGACCTCACCATAACATATTTACTCCATCCCTTGGAAAATGGCGCATGGGAAGAGACAAGTCTTTAAAAGTGGTTGAGCCTTCACATTGGCCAATAAAGAGGTACCTTATATGTCTACTCATCTTGGGCGCATGGCTGGAAGTACATACTATAACATTAATGTTTGACAGCAATTTAAATATTGCTAGCTCCTTATCCTTAGAATTGGCGCATGTTTTGGATGAGAGGAAGTTTTGGATATTAATAGTTTATGGTCATGGGCTCAAGACACTTTATGAGGTGTCATAATCTTGCAGCCTTTTCTTTTATAACTCCTTGCCTTGCACATGTTTTGTATGACTTTGCTCACCCCTGAATAGGTGCATGATAGGACTTTGTCCTTTCTCATGCCATGGGGTAAAGTCAAGCTAGTTAGTAGGGTAGGTTAGTGAGTTAGTAGGATAGTAAGTAGTTTTAAGATGTAGTTAAGTATGTTAATTAAGTTTAGGATCTTGTCTTACATAATTTCAGTTTGTTAATATGTATTTAGCATTGAATTAAATTTTGTAATTTGAATTTAATAGTTTAGTTTTAATCATGGTTATTTAGTAAAATAGTCTTGTTTTTTTTAGATAGAATTTTAATAGTGTAATTAAAGATAGATGATCATTATTTTTTTGTTTATGATATTATTAGATATTATGTCATGTTTTAAATTCTTGGTTTGCTCGTAAATTTAATTAATAAACTATAGTATATTGATTAATTAATAATCGTATTAATTAATTAATATATTATAATTATTAATTATTAATAATGTTTTATAAGCTTTGAATATATTAATCATTAACTATTGTTATCTTTAAAAATTATTGATGGATTAAAAAGGTACTATGATTTAATGGTACGAAGTATTATAACTTGATTAGTATTTATACTTTTGAAAGTGGATTTTGATGTAAACGCCATTTTAGATTCATTTGCAATATTCTCATAAGTTGGTCATTTTATCATCACAAACAGATTGGCCTCGATAGGAACATATTTAGATAATGGTTAACCTGATTATAGGATAACATTACCATTCGATCCCTTAGACTTTTAGATCGACGATCGACAATAATTAATCGCGAAGACGATCAACGATCTTCAACGATTATAACGTCATCATCTAGCATCTTTGGTATCAACCTTGTCAGGATTGATCACCTAAGACTTTTGTGGCCACGTTGTCATAAATACTCTTTTCTCACAACATCGATCATGTCATCTTTATTACGTTTAAAAAAAAAAAAATTTGTTGGTTGTGTTTTGACCCAAACTTTTGGGCATTACACTATTCCTAACCAACAAGTTAACCAAAATTTGAAGAACATACCTACCACTGCATTACCTAGATTCTATGGCCTCATCATAGAGGACCCTGAGACATTCCTCTTTGAGTTTGACATCCTTTGCTGGAGCTATGACTACACAACTGACACCCACAAGTTGAAGTTGTTTCCCTCTACTTTAAAGGAAGCTACTTTAAGATGGTTCATGAGCTTGGGCACCAATGTTGTAGAAGATTGGCTTGCAATGAGCAATCTATTTCTTTAAAAGTGCAAAGAGTATTACAGAGGTAAAGATTTAAAAGGGGCTGACATTTTTTAAATGTCCCAAAAAGAAGATGAAACCTTGGAAGATTATGTCTCTAGGTTCATGTTCAACCTGCAATGCAATACAAAACACCAGCCAAATGAGGAATCCTAAAAGTGTCTTTTTCTGAAAGGTGTGAATGATGGAAGCACTTGTTATTGTTATACACTAGGTTTGCACCCTTGTCTCAAGCTCTCGTAGTCTTGATAACCTAGTATAACATGGGAATCATCTCCAGGTTGTGGGACCTATGCTAACTGAGATGAGACCTGCAGGTTCTAGGCTGGTTCCTCTTGGATAATCACCTTAATTTGCTTCTTGATAGAAAAGTAAATCTTTTGAGGGAAAGGGATAGAAGGAATGCTTGGAAAGGGAAATGATTGAAAGCAAACTACGTACTAGGTGATACACCGAAACTAGGGGTTTGGATCTTAGTATAGAGGATGAAATTAATGAACAACTCAAGTCTAGTAGTTCACAACTCACTAAATAGGCCTACATAAATATTTCATAGAAGGGTCTACAATAGAAAAAGACTATTCAGGGAAAGAGAGAGAGCTTTCACAAAAAATAGTATTCCTAAAAGTTTAGACACAATCTACAACCTGCAGACAAACATTCACCTCTGTAACTTGGCATAGGAATGAGACAAGATTGGTAAGGGGTTGAGGTATACCCACAAAAGCATTCACATCAAATCATCCACAATGATACACAAAATTCTAGAGAGAGAGAGGGATCAAGAACCCTAAGAGATCACTGCAAACATCATATACTTCAATTCAATAAGAGATAATTTAGACAAGGAAGCATAGGGACAGAAAAGATGTCACAAAATACCTCTACAATATCTGAATCATCAATGGGAGATTACAAAATGTAGAAAACTAGAGGGAAAAAAAAATGCCACAGATAGCCATCTAAGAAAGAGACTTTCTTCTTTACAAAATGTGAACTCTGAGCTCTAAAGCTCCGAAAATACAATATATACATACTCAACTGCATGGAGGTAGGAGTCAGAAACCTAACTAGGGTTAGAGAATTTTGCATTAAATAATGACAAACCCTAGTTCAATCAAGTCTGATCATAATTAATTCTCTGCAAAATCATAGCCAATCAGATATTTGAGTTTACGTGTCCATCCCTGTACTGAAATTGCTAGCAGACAAAACCTTGATCCAACTACCTCTTTGCAAGTTGGGCCTGCCATGAATATCAAATTTGATACTCGCAGAAGGAGAATCCACCGAAATGGCTGTCTAGATCCCTGCATCACCTTTCCAACTGCAACCGCCCCTGAAAACATAAATTTGAGCTACCCGCGCTTGCAAACGTTCTCTACAGAAACAACAAAAGAGAACCCACGAAAGATACTACAACCCTCCTTTGAAAAAGTCAAAGGCCTCATCACCAGTCAAGAGCCAATAGAAAACAAGCACATCATAGCTAACCGACACCTTAGAAGTCAAAACAATCTGGTCCTTGCATAGGATAGTGGTCGCATGATCGCATGGGATCGGAAGATCCCATGTGGTTATGCGACCACTGTTGGATCCTCTTCGACTGCCAACACACCTAAGAAACTTAGCACCACTGACAATCACCAACTGTTCCACTCAGCAACCAATAAGAATCAAGCATGTTAGACGGTCCCACGATGGCATCGGCTTAAGCACTGGAAGATCGAACGATGGTCACATGATTGCATGGGATTGGAAGATCCCATGCGAACATGCAACCACCGTAGATCTTCGACAAGCTGGCATCCCCACAGATTCTCTGACCATCGGACCCACCGAAAGCCCTATAATTACCTAACTGGCTACTAAAATATGAACACATCACCACCCGAGGACCCATCACCAGAGGCTTGGCAATAAAGCAGATCTAACTGCCATTGCATGATCTCATGGAATCAGAATATTCCATGTGAACATGTGACCATAGTAGATCTTTGATCAACTAGGGCCTACCTTATACTTCGGGTCCACTAAAAATCTTTGTTGATACTGCATCAATGGTTGTCGCATGATCGCATGGGATTAGAAGATCCCATGAGATCATGCGATAACCATTGGATCTAACTGCGACCGAGAACTGGGCCTAGGGAAATATTAAAGGCTGGGGCATAGGAAACTTAGGAAATATTAAAGAGAAAACCTTCGTAGGGGGGGCAAAAAATATTAAGCACATGTGTTTATGAGGCTTTTAAGTGGCCTGAAAAGTAACACAAAAATAGAACAGGACCAAGGGTTCAGGGCTTTTGGCAAAAATGGTAGATTTTCAAATAAAAAAAAGGCCTGTAGACCAAGGATTAAACAATTGCAGAGACCAGAGGAAAAACACAAGGCCATAAAAATTTCTTAGGGTATTCAACATGGTTTATGTTAGGCCAATTTTCTGCCATAGCAAAATCTTGTGAGATTGGCCTGTTCCCTGCAATGTGTTTGTCAAGTGTCCTGCCTTGTGCTCTTTATTGTTGTCACCTTGGTCTGGTCCAAACTGCATCTCCAAAATCGCCAAACCCAAAAGTTTTTCAAATTCTAAGGTCCGTGGGAAGCATTTTTAAAGTTCTGCCATAGTGTCGAAAACCCACATTGTTTTCAAAAATCCACGATATTTTCAACCTTTGTGTTGTTTTCGACCTTGTGCTTCCTGTTTTGTGTGCTTATCCTTTGGCATCGAAAACTCTCTATGTTTTCGGTCTTTCTTTGTGTTGAAAATGTTGTGTGTTTTTGACCTTCGTCTTAACTGCGTAGGTGCAATGGATGGTGGGACCTGAATTTTTGAAGGTTCAGCGGGCCTTGACGATGTCAGAAGATGAATGGTGGGCGTAAGTTCGCAAGAGATTTGTCAGACCTTTGTGATCTTACACCAACCGTTGATGTTACTTTTCTTAGGCAGTAGTTCTTTGGTGGGTCCTATTTGCCAAGTGGTTTCTTATGTGCCACGCTATTCTATGTTGGCAAGTTTTCATTCATCTGCGTGATGCTGAGTGGGGCCCGGTGTCAGAGGGGTGACAAATGGCATATTCTTATTGGTTGTCACATGGCCACATGTCATATTTTTCTGACATGCGATCATGTGACCACTTACCATCTATCCGTGTGGGTCTGGCTCTTGGTCGTTGGTGGTTGCAGTTTGGTGGTCATGCGAGGTGGTGATGTGGCAGCTTTTGGTTGGCTGTCACATGATCACATAGCCCATTCTTTGGCTATGTGATCATGCGACCGATCGACGTGTGTCCTTATTCTCACTGGCAGAGGTGGCGGTGTTCTATTGGCCAGCGAGTAGTGGTGTTATCTTCATACGGTAGTGGTTTCGGAGGTGAACATGTGGCAGCCTATGATTAGCTGTCGCATGGTTGCATAGCCTAGTTTTTGGCTATGTGATCATGTGACCGCTTGCCATGTGTCCCTGGGGCCCATCAGTAGAGTGGTGCTAGTTGCAGTTTGGTGGTGTGACACCTGGCAGTTTGCTGGCAGTTAGTTACATGTTCGCATAGCCTTTTGCAAGGCTATGCAATCATACGACTGACATTTTTCTTGATGGTTGTAGTCATGGAAAGGTTGTGGTCTGTGGGTGGTCTCATGTTTGCATAGCCCATCTTTGGGCTATGCGATCATGTGACAGGGTACCATGTGTCCCTAGGGCCTATCTGTATTTTCTTGGTGGTCACGTTGGCGGATGTGTCGTGGTGATCTCCGATTTGTCCATGCTAGCAGGATGTTAGGGTTTGAATGCGGGCCCAGGTGGGGGTATCTCGGTGGTGATTTTAATGGTCGGTAGGGTGCATGGTATCGGCTTGTCGCATGTTCACGTGAGCCAATTTTCTAGCTTGTGAACATGCGACAAACCCTATTGTGACAAGCGGCGGTGTCGGTAGTTAAGAGAAGGCAGTGGGAAGTGGCATGTCACATGTTCGCATAGCCCATTTCTGGGCTATGTGATCATGCGACAACTATTTGGCATCGCTATTGCGGAGTTAGCCTGAGGTGCTTGGGTGGTTAAAAACATGAAGCCCTCAATTGCATGGTGACCATTTGAATCCAAAATTTGAATTCTCAGGGAGCTTCCAGCGCCATAAAGTACCAAATTAATGGAATTCATTGCAGAATGACCCTATTTGGTGAGAAATCACTGGTTTTCCATTTGCAGTGTGGTCCAAGGTGTTGTTGGATCATTTCCAAGGCTTGTACCATGGTGGTTGTGTGCTCAAGGCATGTTGCAGGGTGTCCTTTTCAGCCCAGTTTTGTGATCCTTTGTACTTATAGAGAAGATTTTCATGATTAGGGATCAGTTCTAGTTTCCTCTTTCCTGATTTTGATGTGTTTCCCACCCCTGTAATAACTTTTAGATCATTTCTAGTAGGTTGGGTGGTTGAGACCTTAGCCCTGGCTGTCTGAAGCTTGTTGCATCTGATCTTGAGCATCCCAAGGTAGCTAGTGGTATAAGTTGCAGAATTTTGGATTTTGTAAGGGTTCCAAAATCTTGTTGCTTTTGGTCCCTGGTTTTTTACTGTAATATACTGATGGAGGTTTGATTTGGTTCCTTTTTCTCATCTTGGTGTTATGCCAATTGTATGCTGATCCTGATTGTGTTAAGGAAAACATTCTTGAATCCCAATCTTGTATCTTGTGTATGTCTTCTTGCTTGTCTCTGAGCTCATATATGTTAATGTCACAAATTCTGTTAATGTATGGTAAACAAAGAGTATTTTTAATTCATCTCTGAGTTTCTAACAAAGTTAGGATTAAAGCCTTTTAGGTGAATTCAGTGAGTTTGCAGCCAGGTATAGAATTTGATGTCCTTGTGCTTGGGGGACAGGGGTAATAGGCAAAGCACTTACCCTGGTTTCCATTGTGTTTGACTTAAGGTATTTAGTTGAAGTATATGGTTGGGTGACTCTTAGCCCTAGGATAACGCACTGGTCCTTTCTTTTAAAGTCATGGTTAACAACCACACAACCATAAACATTCATTTGATAAACCTTTTATAGACTTGTGTTGAATATTGTGTGCATCATTTTGAGACTCCTTTGAAGAAGTGAGTCAAGGGTACACCCGCCTGGGCATTGAAGCTCAAAGAGTAGAAGGATCCTTTGATCCTTGTTAGTTGGCCCTCTTCCTTGTGGACTTTGGAGTGGTGACAGAGTTAGGATTTTATTTATATTATCCATCAAAGTGTAAATCTGCAAGTTGAAGATCAAAGGGAATAATCCACAACCAACAAAATGGTGACTCTACTGGGGAAGAGGTAAAAGACAACAAGCTTCCTTGCTTGGCTAGATCATCCTAGGGTCCTAGTTGAAGTTATAGAGTTAAATGAACAAAATACATTTGTAATATTTTCTCACTAAGTGTTGAGTGGTGATTCTGAGTCTCTGTTTGGTCAGTGTTTTATAACAAGTGTGATATATTTGCAGTCCTGACAAGCAGTTATCCTGTGAGGTTGTCTTGTGATTGTTGGTTTTGAAGAAGGTTTAGAGTTGAAGAGGTTCTCAGCTGATTTAGATTTGTCCTCTACAAGGAGGTGGCATCTCTACCAAGGTTTGAAAATTGATTTGGAGGAGACTTCATATCATTATTTTTCAACATTCACAACATCTCCAGATAATCCTATTTCATTAAGCAAGAATAGTCCCTAATTAGGTGAACAAGTCACTAATGAAAAGGGAAGTCAATCTTGAGGGTTTGATCATATTTCTGGATAAAAGTTTTAGTTTTGTAATGAGTATTAGAAGTATGTTGAGGTTTAAAGAGTCATTGGTTGCATGGGTTTGAACAAAAATATTGTCATGAGAACAAGTTGTATTATGTTGTCAATACATTAAATGGAGTTTCTAGCTTTGATAGATCAGGATGATGTTTCTAGGTCTGGGTGTTATCAGTCAAACCTTAGAAATGTTGATAGAGAAAGAGACATTTATCTAATAAGTCAAAGAATCCAACAGACTTGTACAAAGATTTTAAGATGTGCAATAGGGGAATGGAAAGAAGGGTCATCCCACTCATACTATAAGAAATTTCTTATAGCTTGTGATGAACTTCTTATGGGTATTGAGCTTCAAGATTTCCAGTATACTAAAATGTTTTTAGTGCTTAGTATGCCTGAATCAGTTGGTTGGACTGCCTCTATTAGAAATGAAGCATTAGAAAAGGTTAAGAAATGAATGGATTTATTTAAGAATGATGAATCTTGTGATGCTAGTGCTGATGATGGAACTTGTGATTATCAAGAGACAGAAGATGAATCTGTAGATATGAGTTCCTGCAGTGATGACTTGACACAAAAATTTTCAGCCCCTGTCTCAGATGAGGAAGATATTTGTAGCATTTGCAGTGAGGCAAATGAGATAGAGTGTGAAGTCCAGTACCTATTAAGTAGTGAACAAATTTCAGAGCTTTTGGATGCAGAGTTTCAAAGATGCACTCACGAGTATGTTTTTGAGATCCCATGCCTAGTGGATATTATTTTTGATGAAGAAAAAATGAGTGATGGCATGGTGTGTGAAACTTCTACTGAGGTCCTTTCTCCCATTTTTGATATGCAAGTGGATGGTACACATTATTGCAGTAAATTTGATAATGTCAGTGATGATGAGTATGATGATATGTGTACCAGTGTGGATTCAGTTTTTCAAGAGCCTAATGTCTGTGGTTCTTCTTTATATTCTGATACTGGAGAATGTGGTAATTTTGAAGGAGTTTTCTTAGATTTGCAAATGACTGACGAGTCATTGACTGATAGTGCTTGTTCCTTTCTAGAAGATGCTGATGTGATTTTTGATCAGCAAGTTGCTACCATTTTCATGCAGTCAGATTTTTGTCTTGAGAAGTTTTATATTAGTTTGCAGAGCAGGGAGATAGAAAGTGTTCATTATTCATTGCAAACTAATGGTCAGAATGTTGATGCTTCCAGTCATGGTGTTGAGTTGGAATTTTTCCTTTTTCAGCATGGTGGTGAAAGTAAAGAGTGTGACATTTTGTTGTCATGAAATGGTCAACATCTATGGCAGCCCGATGTCTTTATCTTGCCGGATGATAGTGAGTATGGTGATCATTTTTATATAATGTGCTGAATGTGGATCACAGTGTTTTTGGTAGGATGGATGAGAAATGTATTTTCAGCTTTCCTTTGCTAAGTGGAGATGAAAATTACTTGTTTGATAGAGGAAAGACCTGATCAAAAGTTTTGGGGCCCTGAGCCTTTTGTGAATATTGTAAATTTCTATATATAAGTTACTTTCCCCTACCCTGTTTTGCCCTGATCTGTCAGTTTTGGTCCTGTTGCTTGTCTTGCCCTGCTTGTTCCTTGTTGTCTACATTTTTGTCTAGTGGGGTGGTCTGCTCTCCTAGAAATCCTGAATTCTCACATGGGCACAAGTTACCCTTCATCCCCAGACAGAGGCACGATTAGGCCAATTTTCTGCCATAGCAAAATCTTGTGAGATTGGCCTGTTCTCTGCAATGTGTTTTTCAAGTGTCCTACCTTGTGCTCTTTATTGTTGTCACCTTGCTCTGGTCCAAACTGCATCTCCAAAATCGCCAAACCCAAAAGTTTTTCAAATTCTAAGGTCCGCGGAAAGCATTTTTAAAGTTCTGCCACAATGTCGAAAACCCATAGTGTTTTCAAAAATCCATGATGTTTTTGACCTTTATGTTGTTTTCGACCTTGTGCTTCCTATTTTGTGTGCTTATCCTTTGGCATTGAAAACTCTCTGTGTTTTTGGTCTTTCTCTCTGTCAAAAATGTTGTGTGTTTTCGACCTTGGTCTTAACTACGCAGGTGCGATGGATGGTGGGACCAAATTTCTGAAGGCTCAGTGGGCCCTGACGATGTTAGAAGATGAACGGTGGGTGTAAGTTTGCAAGAGATTTGTCAGACCTTTGCGATCTTACACCGACTGTTGATGTTACTTTCCTCAGGTGGCAGTTCTTCGGTGGGTCCTATTTGCCAAGTGGTTTCTTATGTGCCATGTTGTTCTATGTTGGCGGGTTTTCATTCATCCACGTGATGCTGAGTGGGGCCTAGTGTCAGAGGGGTGATAGATGGCATATTCTTCTTGGTTGTCGCATGGCCGCATGTCAGATTTTTCTGACATGCGACCGCTTGCCATCTATCCACGTGGGTCCCAGCTCTTGGTCGTTGGTGGTTGCAATTTGGTTGTCATGCAAGGTGGTGATGTGGTAGCTTTTGGTTGGTTGTCGCATGATCGCATAGCCCATTCTTTGGCTATGCAATCATGCGACTGGTCGATGCATGTCCTTATTCCCGCTGGCAGAGGTGGGGGTGTTCTATTGGCCGGTGGGCGGTGGTGTTATCTTCATGCGGTAGTGGTTCTAGAGGTGGACATATGGCAGCCTATAATTGGCTGTCGCATGGTTGCATAGCCTAGTTTTTGGCTATACAATCATGTGACCACTTGCCATGTGTCCCTAGGGCCCATTGACAGAGTGGTGCTAGTTGTAGTTTGGTGGCATGACATGTGGTGGTTTGCTAGTAGTTAGTCACATGTTCGCATAGCTTTTTGCAAGGCTATGCGATCATGGGACTGATATTTCTCTTGATAGTTGCGGTCACGACAAGGTTGCGGTCTGCGGGTGGTTGCATGTTCACATAGCCCATCTCCAGGCTATGCGATCATGCGACAGGGCACCACGTGTCCCTGGGTCCCATCTATATTTTCTAGGTGGTCCCGTTGGTAGATGTGTCATGGTGGTCTTCGGTTGGTCCCTGCTGGTGGGATGTTATGGTTTGAACGTGGGCCCGAGTGGGGGTATCTCGGTGATGATTTTAATGGTGGGCAGTGTGCATGGTAGCAGCTTGTCGCATGTTCATGTGAGCCAGTTTTCCAGCTTGCGAACATGCGACAAACCCTATTGTGACAAGCGGTGGCGTCGGCAGTTAAGAGAAGGCAGTGGGAAGTGGTGTGTCGCATGTTCGCATAGCCCATTTCTGGGCTATGCGATCATGCAACAACTATTTGGTGTCGCTATTGCAGACTTAGCCCGAGGTGCTTGGGTGGTTAAAAACATGAAGCCCATGATTGCATGGTGACCATTTGAATCCAAAATTTGAATTCTCAGGGAGCTTCCAGTGCCAGAAAGTACCAAATTAATGGAATTCATTATAGAATGACCCTGTTCGGTGAGAAATGACTAGTTTTCCATTTGTGGTGTGGTCTAGGGTGTTGTTGGATCATTTGCAGGGCTTGTACCGTGATGGTTGTGTGCTCAAGGCATGTTGCAGGGTGTCCTTTTGAGCTCAATTTTGTGATCCTTTGTACTTGCAGAGAACATTTTCATGATTAGGGATCAGTTTTGGTTTCCTCTTTCCTAATTTTGATGTGTTTCCCACCCCTGTAATAACTTTTAGACCATTTCCAGTAGGTTGGGTGGTTGAGACCTTAGCCCTGGCTGTTTGAAGCTTGTTGCATCTTATCTTGAAGATCCCAAGGTAGCTAGTAGTATAAGTTGTAGAATTTTGAATTTTGTAAGGGTTCTATGCTTTTGGTCCTTGGTTTGACACTATAAGATACTGATGGAGGTCTGATTTGGTGCCTTTTTCTCATCTTGGTGTTATGCCAATTGTATGCTGATCCTGATTGTGTTAAGGAAACCATTCTTGAATCCCAATCTTGTATCTTGTGTATGTCTTCTTGCTTGTCTCTAAGCTCATATATGTTAATGTCACAAAGTGTGTTAATGTATGGTAAACAAAGAGTATTTTGAATTCATCTCTGAGTTTCTAACAAAGTTAGGATTAAAGCCTTTTAGGTGAATTCAGTGAGTTTGCAGCCAAGTATAGAATTTGATGTCCTTATGCTTGAGGGAAATGGGTAATAGGCAAAGCACTTACCCTGGTTTCCATTGTGTTTGACTTAAAGTATTTAGTTGAAGTATACGGTTGGGTGACTCTTAGCCCTGGGATAAGGCACTGGTCCTTTCTTTTGAAGTCATGGTTAACAACCACAAAAACATAAAATTCATTTGATAAACCTTTTATAGACTTGTGTTGAACATTGTGTGCATCATTTTGAGACTCCTTTGAAGAAGTGAGTCAAGGGTACACCCACCTAAGCATTGAAGCTCAAAGAGTAGAAGGATCCTTTGATCCTTGTTAGTTGGCCCTCTTCCTTGTGGACTTTGGAGTGGTGATAGAGTCAAGATTTTATTTATATTATCCATAAAAGTGTAAATCTGCAAGTTGAATATCAAAGGGAATAATCCACAACCAACGGTTATCACTGTTAAAAAATTTTCAGCTTCATGCTAGTATTCTTGAAAATAATCTAAGTTGTTGTCCTAAAGGTAATGTTTCATGTTGAAAACCCTAAGTTTAAACCAAGCCCTTTTTTAGTCCTAAGTCTTGTTATGTTTTCACGTTACCTTTTTTACTCACTAACCTCCCTAATAATGCATGTGTCTTTTTGTCAACCCTTTTATTCATTGCTTTATCTATTCTGTGGTTAGGTTTTGGAAGCGGCATCCCCTTTTAATCAATTATACATTTCAAAGCCTAAGTTTTTGATTAATTTTTCAGAAGTATTAACCTTTTCAAATATGTGGTTGTCGTTGCACCACAAGCTTTCCTATTGTCAGAATGTCTGACATGCGCTTTAGCAACAAAGCGTCATCTGTCCAAGTGGGCCCGACTGATAACAGGGTGTGCTGGCATCTAAAGAATGAATCAATTGAATGGCTATCATTATACCATTTGACCAATATGATAGCCATTTAAACATCACGGTATAGCAACGACAAATCGATTGTCTTTAAGGAATGAAGTGTTTGGTGGGTCCTGACAGTGCCAGATCATGTTGATATGTCTGTCTCTCATTGGTTGCCAGGAGCTATGATGTGGCAGATGTCAAATTTTTTCGAACCAGAATGATGATGTTAGAAATCCCACTTGTCAGTTCTTTGTAAACATGGCATTTTGTGGTTTGATGGCTGATTGTTGATGTGTCATGGTGGGGCCTTTATTTTTGGATGGTTAAAGTACTAAAAGATCTCACGGTTGTCATTATATCATTGGGACAAGCTATGCACTTTTTAAAGTCAGCGGTATAGTGACAATTGTTGATCTTGTCAAAGGATGAGGATCATTCAGTGGGTCCTTTGCGTTAGAACTTTTAATGATGTGGTTGTTTTTTATTGGCTGAGGGTATTGGTGACGTGTTAGGATTGCTAGTGTGTCTAACACCAAGAATGAGGTGGGGTTTTCCGCCTGTTGACATGTCTGACTTGGTATTTCTCAATTTGTCAAAGGTTTTTTAAAGGTGTCACAATGGGGCCAAGATTGTATTAAAGGTAGCGATCATCTGATCAAAGTGCATCATCGGTCATCATTATATCTTGAGTTGGTTTTTCTTATAGTTTTTGGTTAAGCACTTTAGCAACGAGGTGACACCTATCCCCTCTAGGCAGAGTAAGGTTAAGTTATTTATTTCTTCACATGGCATTTTTGAAATGTTCTCATTGGTCAAGAACTAGCTTATGAAAAAGTAAAGAGGGCTTTGTTGTTTGACTTGCCAACCATCTGATGCACCAAAATGGAGATATATCAACGGTTAGAATTCAAATTTTTGCTCGGTGACATTTTTGTGTCCTATGAATAATTGAGGCCACCAATTTTGTAGTAATGGTGGATTTATTGAGCTACGTGCAGATGGACTGTAAGCAATTGGTGACACTATACATCGTAATTCAACCATTGTTTCTCTTTACTATTTTCATAAGCTCTCTAGCGAATTTTTTTTCTCTCTCTCGGTGATTTCAAGTGAAGAATTTGTAAGTTCTTGGTTGGTCTATTTTTCTGATTTTAAAGAATTGCTGCAAGTCTGTGAAGAATTTGTGAAGGATTTTGTGTTGATAATTTTAGGGTTTTCTTGAGAATTCATATTTTGTTTTATAAAGCCCTATTTTTAATATGTCACCAAAGAGGAATTTGTCTGGTCAGATGCAGCATAGCAAGAGAGGGGTTTTTGAAGATTTGATGCAATTACTCCCACATTCTAATAATGGGGCAGCTAGGATGAAAGAACTTGTCCCAAGAAACCCTAGGGATTCTGTGGCTGAGGCACTCCATGACAGAGGTAACTAGATGAGAGATGCCATAGTGGGAGAGAAGCATAATGGTCTTATTTTATTCAAAGCAACTTATTCACAAAGAAATTCTTGTGCCCCCCTCAGTAACATATGCTAGTTTGATGTTGGGAGGTTAATATGCCCTAGTGTTTTCTTGGATGCTGAGTTATTGATTCCAATTGCCAAGTGCTATGATCTTGTGACAAGGTGTGTCAAGGATGTCAATGGAAAGAACCTAATTAGCATTATAGAGGATGAGATTAGGGAGGTTTTTTCATTGAATGACCCTTCTGTTGGGTTGGACAAGATATATTTTAAAGAGTTTACATATATATGTGATGTATAGAAGGATATTTTGAGAGTAGATCCTCTAAGGGATTTCATTATTCAAATTGGATCAGTGTGTGTTATAAGTGCAAGCACCCCAGAGCCTTTCAGGCTAGATTTGTTTAGTAAAAAAGCATAAGAATTTTATAAGTTTATTACTCTAATTCTAGGGCAGGATGAAGCAACTCATATGCCAATCCCATACATGTTCATGATGGTACAAACACTGCACCCCCAGCTGGCACTGATTTTTGATTTTGCATCTCATCTTGCTGATTTGATCCATGAGGGATTATAGGGAATCAAGGACATGAAGGTTAGTATGCCTTTTGGGTGGTATTATATGCTTATGCACATGTTCCTATACAAAGGTGAGTAGTTCTTCAGCTCAATAATAAATATTGTGAAAGAGAGAAATGGAGAAACCCTCCCGGTCTAGCTATGGACCACAACTCTATCATGGGACAGGCTGGATGCTAGCTATATTGCTTTTGACAAGGATTTTCCTTCCAGACTTAGAACTTTGTTATTCTTTGATAATCCTAGAATCCCAAGGGAGCTATTGAGACTGATTAGACCAAAGGAATATTGCCAAGACATCACCATAGTCCATAATTTTGGGGATATAATTTTATATCGAGTTTCCATAGTTTTCAGAGTGTATGGTTGCAAGGTAGCACCTTATATTTTACCTTATCAAGTCCCATTGAAGTTGGGATATGCAGAGATTTTGAGACAAATTGGTGACTTGCAGGAGTCTACTCTCACTGGTAAGGGAAGGGGAACTTTCTTCCCAGACATAACTATTGCACACCAATATGTGATTACTAAAGGAGGATGGGTGCACTTAAATAAGGTCTTGTAGCCCTATAGAATGTCCAGAGTAGTGGTGAGGTGTGCAGACATAGAGGGTTTTCTTTCAGGAATGTTCAGAGACAAGATTAGGTGTGCTCTTATAGAGCATCAGTTCAATTTCCCTGAGGACATAGTAAGAAATGAGTTTGACCTTCAAACTCAAGAGGTTAAGAAAGAAAAATGGGTTGTCTACAAGAAGACTGTAGACTTGATAAGAAATTTTGATAAGGCCTATGACACATTGAGAGGTTTTGAATGATGGGATAGAAAAGTGGATGCCCTTGTAGAGCATTTTGAAGGCATCATGCATGTTGTAAATGAGAAGAAGGTTGTAGTAAGTAGGACAGACACTGAATTCGCTAAAAAAATTTTGAGCAAGCCTAGATATATGAATTTGACCCCAAAGGGAGTTTACACAATGCAGAGGAGGAGTGGTTACAGTGTCCTTGTACCACCACAACAAAGGGGTGAAGAAATTCCCTCTACTTCTAAAGGGAAAAGGCCCATGGATGATCCAAAAGTACAGGGACCCTCTCCTAAGAGGCAGAAACAAGAAGAAGTAAGGCCAGGGGAGCAGGCTTATTCCCCTTCTCAGTCCCCCATCTAGTTAGATGAACATGGGGTAGTAGAGCAATTGATACAAATGAGGAATGAGGGATACATCTTGGTTTCCAGTGATGAATTGTGAGAAGGGATGCCTGAGACACCTGAAGAGGTGGCCATGGACCTTACTGCTGATGAATTTGAGGGTAAACAATTGGACCCTATCTTGAAGCAAGCTAGCGATTCTTTCCTTGCTAATGATAAGTTTGTTAAAACTAGGGCATTTTTCCAATTCCTATGGAGAATGAAAATAAACCAATACAAGGAGACTTGTGAAAAGAAAAAGGAGGAGCATCCTAATAAAGACATATTAGAAATTGAAAATGAAACCAAGGTAGAGATGGCCAAGTAGTTTGAAAAGATTACTCCTAAAGAAGGAAGGGCCATGGTTCATACTGTAGGGGTGTTGATTCTACCAGAGTGGGACATTGTTGATGTAATTGTCTTTGAGCAGATCATAAAGAGTAAGGTAAAAACTCTTGCTCTAGCAAATCAGGCCAAACAAGCTAGTAGGGGAACTATCCTTTCTGATGATCAGGCAGCCTTGGTAATGTGGTCCTTAAAGAGGGAAGAAGATAGAGGAAGAAAATAAGCTCTCTCTACAGGGTATACAAGGTAGTTTATTAGTGCAAAGAGTAGGAGAGACATCTAGTGTAGAGGCATCAAATTTTATTTTGGAGACTACTAAATTCAATGCCAAAGTGGCAGAGAAGGATGCCAGAGAGAAAGAAGAGCTTAGGCTCAAATATGAAATGGTCCTTAAATCTTACAATGAGCTCAAGGTTGAGCTAATTCAAAAGGACAAGTTGACTGCACAGTTGTTAGGGCCCTTAAATAATAGGTCTCCTCAGTTGGTGATTTCTGATAAGCCTACAATGGCTTCATCTTCAAGCTCGATAATTTAGCTACCACCATCCCCCTACCTAGAGACAAATTTGGATGCAAGGGTTATTTGGGAGAAGCAAAGATTGACAAAAGAAACAAATAAGTTGAGGGAGATAAGAGTGCAACTTGAAAGAGAAAAGGATGAAAATATAAAGGCCACAACTTTAGTAAACCAAAAGTATGAGGAAAGGATAACATATGCAATCATGCATTTTTCTATTGATTTAAAACCTTCCATTCTCCATAGTCATGCAAGTAAGTTATATTCATTACTTGAAACTTTGAATAAGGAGAAGACGGAGTTGTCACCAATTTTGAAGAAATGGATTGAAAGGTCTCCTAATGTAAATTTATTTCATATGTTGTCAAAGGGATAGGAGGATCCTAATCCATTGATCAAAATAGTACATCAGATTGTCAAGAAAATGGTACAGTATGGGATCATTTTGGATAGTTTTATCAAAAAATCAAGCATGTTGAGAGCTGAATTGATGCTTTCAAACTATGAACTAGTTCCTACCATTTTCATAGATAAAGGAAAAATTAAAGAAGCACATCAATGGGGAGAAGAGATGGATGCACTTTTTTCAGAAAGGGTGACTATTGTCCTAAGTGGCACTTTTTCTATTAGTAATGTTATCAAGTTGTTGATAAATGCTAAATCAATGTTCGACAATATTTAGCATAAGGTTACTCAGATTGAAAATGAGTGGGAACAATTATCAAAGAAAAAGGCTAAGTTTTCCAATTTTGAGTTCCCAAGTGAAGAGGTATATGATAGGTGGAGGTATCAGTACATACCTCATGTTCAAAAGGTCAATACTCCACCAGCCTCCTAGAGCGAATAAAGACAAATGTTTTTGAGTCATATAAAAGTTGGTAAGATATATGAAGACATTTATTACAAGATGGACAACGAGATGTTGCAGATCAAATTTGTTGAAGAAAGCCAAGGACAACATTGAAGACAAAAAGAAAGGTGGCTCATCTGCAAATATCCCATCTGTTTGATCAATGTATTTATTGTAAATTTTTGAGGTTGTTGAAAAGGTTTTTAGGTCAAATTTTGTAACCCTAGAATGATCAGTAGCTTGTTGCATTTTCCTTGTATATAAAGGATTTTCCATGGTCATTCTAGGCATTGAGAATTTTAGGAGTTGAAAATATAGAAATTCCAAAACCCTAACCCTCAGTCAAGGATTGTAATTTTTATCATTATTATCTAAGAAATAGAAAAGAAGTACAGGCCGTTGCTGCTATTTTGCAAGCTCATTATCCAAAATATGATGTATACAACATTCAAGGTTATACTTAATACAAACTCTTAAATATTTGTCTTTCTAGGATTTATATATATGTGTCTAGCTTTGAGTTCTGATCTAGGATTGGATTAAATACTGCTCTGAGTGGGATGTATGTTTACTGAATTTATTCAAGGATTTTCTATAAGCAGCAAAGGTTTGGGGTATTTGTATTTATGTTTAGAGGCCTGATATTATCCAAGTATCTTTGTATTCATTCTATCTTTCTGATACTTTGCCCAATTGATAGGGCACTGATCTGTATTTTCCTATCTTTGCTTTGTGAGGAATGATTTGAATCTAGTAATCCCGAAATATTAAATCATTACCAGTTATTGTACTTTTATTTACATTTTAAGTTGTTCTACCCAATGATGGAGAGTCAATAAGTAATAGGTTGTTACTTAGTACTTTCTCATGGTTATCTGTTGTAAGATCCAGTATTGAATAAGGAACAGAGTTAAATCTATTGGATTAGGTGTACCCACCTTGGTTTTGCAGAGCCAAAAGTGAAGAGGGTAGTCTTGTCCCTATAGATTTCTCACATTTGGAACTAACCCATCCTTAATATCAGTCATAGGAATATTGGTATCTCATGGAGTGTAAAATCCTATCCAAGAACCAACAAAATGGCAACTCTACTAGGGATTAGAGATTGTGATTAGAAGCAAATAGTGCAAGTTTCAAGTTGAGCTAGACTCCTGACTAGCCTATTTTCAAAATAGTGGATATATCTAAGTTGTAAACATTTGTATAAAATAACACAAGTACAATTTGAGCTTGACTCCTAGCCTGCTTATTGTAAAAACCTGTTAGTTACCTTTGATTATAGAGTTGACTCCTTTCTTTTGCCTACCCTTCCTAATTTATAAAATCATAGGTAATCCCATATAGCTTGGGTGGAGACTCTAAACATCTCTATATCAGTGTCTTAATTAATATCACTATATCATTATGAGTTACAAAAATACAAGGTCTTGGAGGAAGGAACACCTAGAAGAAAGTTTGCAGGGTGAACTTCCTATCACATCTAGACGAGGCCAGGGTAGGAGTGAAAAAGTGTCAGTGACATGTCTCTTACCTTGAAACAAAAGGGAAACTCAAGATAGGAGGGTCTTTCTCCTCCCGGTCAGGAAGGAAATGCCTCAGAATATGAGGAAGTGGCGGTTGATCTAGGCCTAAACCAGTATGAGGATTATTATTCCCCTATACAGAGGGAGGGTGAAAGATTACCCCACAATAGGAAAATAGTCCCAAATAGATGGCATGGGAGGGGAGAGAAGGTCTAGAAGTAAAAGTAGGGGGGGGCAGGACTTTGTTCCCCCTTTCACCCTTGGTTCATCATTTCCCTAAGGCCTCCATGAGTCTCAAGGTCAACAAGAAGAGCCCCAAGCACAACAAGCTAAGTCTGAAATGACTTTGCCTGATTCTGAGGAAATATTTGAGGAAGTATATGAATTGGAAAGAAGAATTCATGAACAAGCAGCCATTAGGCAGAAGAGAGAAAATTTAAAGGAAGAAAAGGTCAGACATGCCATGATAAGGGCTGACCAATTAAGAAGGAAGCTGTTAGATTTAGAGAATATAAATTATGTTCACATTCCTAAATAGACAAATGAGTTGCCTATTGTCCATCAGACTTTTGAAACAAGGGATCCAAAGGATAAGGGAAAGTAGAAGGCAGTGGGCATTTCAATTAAAGAGCCTCTAGTCCCAAAACTTCCCTTAGATTCCACTCAAAGATTGGAGGCAGACCTTGAAAAGGCCAAGAGGGAATAGGAAATGCTAGCTAAGGAAATTGAAAAGGCAGAATTAGAAGCTACCACATTAGAAATGAAAAGAAAGATTGATTTTCTTAGAAGGTCTGCATAACCCACAAATTTTTCTAGTTCTACTATGACACAAGGAGCAAATGTCACAAATTTAGCAAATCAGATAGCCAATGTTCCCCCACCAAGTGGACTCAAAATTCCTCCCATTACGAATACTAATGCTTCCACATCTAAGGGTGCTAGTATTTTTAACATAAGTGTTGTACATGAAAGATGTAAATAGTTGGTTTTCACTGGCATCCCTAGGTATCCTAACCCTATCCCTAAAGAGATTAGGAAGAAGCTCCCTAAGTTTACTAGAAGTAATGTTGTTACTTGTGAAGAGCACTTAAAATTTTTTATTGATGTGATTGATGATTATAACATTGTGCCAGATGATGTTATAATGAAGTTATTTGTACAATCTCTAATAGAGGATTCAAGGGATTGGTTTAGGGCTTTTCCACATGGTAGCATAGGATCACGAGAATAGCTTAGACATTGTTTCAAGGAACAGTATGGTGACAAAACTCATGAAGTTTTTATTCTAAATGAATTCAATAACATAAAAAAGAATTTCAATGAGGATGTTGTTGAGCTTAATGTCAGATTCCAAAAGGCCATGCATAAGCTCCTCCAAGTTATCAGACTAGATGATAGGGTATGCCTTGTAACATATCTAAATGCTTTTGACTCAAAGATGGGTTACCTTTTGAGGGACAAAAATCCAAGAAGTCTTGTTAAAGCTTACAAGCTAGCTATGAACATAGAGAGCAACCGAAGAATCTCAGGAAAGTTGGGAAGAAGGGAAGATGAAAAATCACCATTATTGAATAGAAAGGATCTGGGAAAACCTCAAGGTGTTAAACCTAAGGATGATGAAAGCCTAAAGTAGATTTTAAAAGCAATAAAAGATCTAAAGCCTAGTGAAAGAAAAAACAATAAAGCTACAGGAGGAGATAAGCCTCCATTTAACAACTTCAACAAATTACCAAGAATGCAGAATTACCCATATAATACTCAGTAGAAAGATGGGAAGCCTATCCTTCCTGAAAGAAGGGATAAGCCAAATGATAGAACCCCTAATCCATTGCAAATAAATTCAATGAAGGTGGTGGAAGAGGTCCCATGGTGTATTGCTTGCCAGTCACCACATGATCCAAATTATTGTGTCATATCGCAAAGTGTTTCTTCACATGAAGAGAAAGAATCTAATGAGGATCAACCTTATGATGATCAGGGGTGTGGAATGATTTCTTTCCATGTTTGGGATGAGGTTGATTCTGCTAAAGAAGATGAAAATAAAGATATTCTTAATTCTCAGGCTAGAACTGAATCATACAATCAACAAGTTTTTTCAGATGAGGATAGTGAACCTGACAATATCTAGTGCAATGTTGTGAGGAGTAAAGAAATAGTTTTTTTGAGAAGGCCATCTGATGAAGAAATTGCCTTGATAATAGTAGATATGGTTACTGAGGCTAAAACAAATTATAATTTGAGAAATAGGGTGGTTACTAGTCCAAATCAAAGGCCTACTGGAATTTTTATCAAGAAGACATATAAAGATGTAAAAGTGTCACAAGACAAGCCTAAGGATACCAGTCTTGTTGATAAGGTCAAGATAAAGAAAAAGCCTAATATTATCTATAAGGTGTAACCCAAACCCACTATTGATGAAGTGCTAGTTTTGCAAAAAGGGAATGAATTCCAAAATAAAAAAGCTGCAGATATACCCATTCAAGAAACTGATAAAGAAATTGTAAATTCAAAACCTGATGTCTCTGATTCAAAATATGTCCCAATTGATATGAGAAAATTGTTGTCTCAGATTACTATCAAGGTTCCATTGCTGGAAATGATGAGGATAGATGAACATAAGGAAAAGGCTCTAAATTGGGTAAATAGTGTGGTGCCTATGGATTCCCAAAAAACTAAAGGATCTGAGAAACAAATAGAAACTATGAAAGATGAAGATGGAAATTATAGTGAGGAGATTGTTTCTGAAATCCCTCAAATTTATTTGGATACAAATGTTGTTAGCACTATAGTAGGGACAGTTGATCCTTTTTTCTTGACTCTGCAGATAAATGGAAAGTTGCTAAAAAATTGCATGATCGATTCTGGAGCATCAAATACCATTATGCATACTGAGGTCATGAAGTCATTAGGACTAAAGTTGGACACAGCCCATAGAAGGTGTCAAGCTATGGATTCAAGGGAAGTACCAATTGTGGGTACTATTAAGGCTTTGCCTTACAAACTAGCTGCATATCCTAACAAACAGTTAACCATGAGTGTCTTGGTAGTTGATATTCCACCCCAATATGGGATGTTATTATCAAGAAAGTGGAGTGCTTCTATGGGAGGTAGCATACAATGTGACTTTTCATTTGCCACTTTCAATTTAGAAGGACAAAATATCAAGATTACTAGAGAATCTAGAACTCTACATATGATTGAAGAAGAGGAAGAGGATACCATGAATTGTTTCCTTGACACTGATATTAATGCCTTCAAAGTCCAAGATAAGGAAGCAGAGAAAGGTGTTGAACCTCCCCATGAATTAGAAAGCCAGAAGGGATGGATTGATCTTGATAGTCTCTGGACTATGTATTTTGATGGAGCAAACTCAAAGGAGGGCTCTGGAGCTGGAATACTGCTCATATCTCCTAATGGTAAAACTTTCAAATTCTCTTTTTCCTTGCTATTCTTATGCACAAATAATGTTGCAGAATATGAGGCCCTATTGATAGGTCTGAGATTGGCATCAAGGCATGGCATAAAATGTTTGAAAGTAGTAGGTGACTCTAAGTTAGTTGTGTCCCAAATTAGATCAAAGTATGCCTCTAAAAATAAAAAATTAAAGCAGTATTGGAATGCAGTGTGGGATGAGATTGAAAGTTTTAATGCTTTTAATATTTTTTGGATGGAAAGAGGTTAGAATAGAATGGAAAATTTATTGGCTAATATAGCCCTCAGACCAGAGGATGTAACATTTGTAGATGTTTCTAAAATAGAGGTGCAAGCTAGGCCTTCTATCCCTAACAATTTAGATAATTGGAAAGTTTTCTCTGATGACCAGGACATATTAAGGTTTCTCCATTGTGAATCTCACTTTGGTGACAAAGAAATGGATTTTAGTGCTTATGTTGATACATTGGATGGTAAAGAGGTTATCTTTGGGAAGGAAGTATTACACTTGAAATCTAACAGAGTCCCCAAAGGATTGGTTGCTCTTGAAAGAGCATTTGATAATAAAGACAAGGCATTCTCTGCTAATACTGATATTAAAACATTCAGATGCTATTTGGTGGGAGCCATAGTGGTTGCCTATGTTCCAATTGTTGTAGTCAAGGATATCCTAGTTCAACAAGAAGTTTCAGGAAGGAGATGTAGGTGGATTAATAGGATTCAAGAGTTTAATATTGACATCCACATTACAAAGCTAGTGAGAGGATTGGGCTTGGCAAAGTTGATGGCCCAAAGAAATCTAAATGCAAATCAGATAAACATGTTGGAAGAAGATCAGAGACCTTTTATATGCAACATGGATTATTGTGAGTGGTACAAGGATGTCAAATATTTGCAAAGGATGGTCTTACCTCCTAAATTGGATGACAAAAAGAAAAGAACTATTAAGCTTCAATCTATAAGGTATGCAATTATAAATGGTGAGTTATGGTGGAGGAGTAATGAGGGTGTCTTGCTTAGATGTGTGGATCAAGATAAGGCTATACTTCTGATGGATGAAATGCATAATGGGGTTTGTGGGGGACACTATATGGCAAAGACAATAGCCCATAAGGTCATTAGGTCAAGTTTTTGGTGGCCTTCACTTTTTAAAGATACTCATCAATTTGTTAAAAGGTGTGATCCTTATCAAAGATTTGCTGGAAAATTAAAATTTGGTGGAAATTTTCCCCTCAAACCTATTTCTGTTCAGGCTCCTTTCCAAAAATGGGGTATCGATTTTATTGGTGAAATTCCTAATAAATCCAGTGGTGGACACTCTTATATCCTAGTAGCAATAGATTATTTCACCAAGTGGGTTGAGGCAATCCCTACAAGAAGAGCAACTAGCAAAGTGGTGACAAATTTTATGATGCAAAATATCCTGACAAGATTTGGTTGCCTAGAATCCATAGTTGTGGATAATGCAATGTGTTTTAGGTCTAATGAGTTTTTTGATTTATGTCAAAATAATGGTATAACAATCTCATATTCATCTCCATATCATCCATAGGGCAATGGCTAGGTAGAATCTAGTAATAAGAGTTTGGTCAAAATTTTGAAAAGAGTCCTAGATAAAAATAAGAAAGCCTGGGATTCCAAGTTGTTGCAAGCCTTATGGGCTGACAGGGTTACAATTAAGAAAGAAATAGGGTGTGCCCCTTTTGACTTAGTATATGGGATCAATGCAAGATTTCCCCAAAATAATTTGTTACAGATGTACTAGTTCATTCAGGCATATGATGATGATGTGGAGGAAGATATGACAGTTAGAATGAATGACCTGATTCAACTCAATGAGGTAAGAAATGAAGCACATGATAAGAATGAGAGGATGCAAGCCCAATGTAAACTCATGTATGATAGAAGGACAACTTAGAGAAGTTTTACAAAAGGAGACATGGTCTTGATGTGGAATGTAAGACTAGAAGATAAAGGCAAGCATGGGAAATTTGATCCCATTTGGTTAGGACCATATATCATTAAAAATAAATGGGGAACAAATTCTCATCTTTTGAAGAATTTAACAGGCAAGCTCATGGAATTTCCAGTTCATGGTCAATTCTTAAAGTTCTATTTCTCTTAAGAGGATCTTTTTCAGCCATTGTACAGGTTTGGTTTTTCTTTCTTGTGTATAGTTTCTGTATTTTTGGTCGAAGGTTTGATCTAGTCTACTATTCCAAGAGATTCTGGTTTCTCCTTGTATTTGCAAAAGATACATGTCCCCGAGCATGAGCCACTATTATCATTATTAAAAAAAATTCAGCTTCATGCTAGTATTCTTGAAAATAATCTAAGTTGTCCTAAAGGTAACATTTCATGTTGAAAACCCTAAGTTTAAACCAAGCCCTTTTTTAGTCCTAAGTCTTGTTATGTTTTCACGTTACCTTTTTTACTCACTAATCTCCCTAATAAAGTATGTGTCTTTTTGTCAACCCTTTTATTCATTGCTTTATCTGTTGTGTGGTTAGGTTTTGGAAGCGGTATCCCCTTTTAATTAATTATACCTTTCAAAGCCTAAGTTTTTGATTAATTTTTCAGAAGTATTAACCTTTTCAAATACGTGGTTGTCATTGCACCACAAGCTTTCCTATTGTCAAAATGTCTGACATGCACTTTAGTGACAAAGCGCCATATGTCCAAGCAGGCTTGACTCATAATAGGGTGTGCTAGTGTCTAAAGAACAAATCAATCGAATGGCTATCATTATACTGTTTGACCAAAATGATAGCCATTTAAACATCACGGTATAGTGATGACCATTCAATTATATCATTATACCATTTGACCAAAATGATAGCCATTTAAACATCATGGTATAGTGATGCACTTTAGCGACAAAGCGCCATATGTCCAAGCAGACTTGACTCATAATAGGGTGTGCTAGTGTCTAAAGAATGAATCAACCAAATGGCTATCATTATACCATTTGACCAAAATGATAGCCATTTAAACATCACGGTATAGTGATGACCATTCAATTATCTTTAAGTAATGAAGTGTTTGGCAGGTCCTGACAGTGCCAGATCATGTTGATATGTCTATCTCTCATTGGTTGCCAAGAGCTATGATGTGGTAGATGTTAGATTTTTCTGAACTAGAATGATGATGTCAGAAATCCCACTTGTCAGTTCTTTGTAAATGTGGCATTTTGTGGTTCGATGGCTGATTGTTGATATGTCATGGTGGGGCCTGTATTTTTGGATGGTTAAAGTATGACAAGATCTCGTAGTTGTCATTATACTATTGGGACAAGCTACGCACTTTTTAAAGTTAGTGGTATAGTGACAATCATTGATCTTGTCAAAGGATGAGGATCATTCGGTGGGTCCTCTATGTCAGAACTTTTAATGATGTGGTTGTTTTTGATTGGTTGAGGGTATTGGTGACATATTAGGATTGTCAGTGTGTTTGACACCAAGGATGAGGTGGGATTTTCCACCTGCTGACATGTCCGACTTGGCATCTCTTGATTTGTCAAAGGTTTTTTAAAGGTGTCAGAGTGGGGCCAAGATTGTACTAAAGGTAGTGATTGTTTGATCAAATTGCATCAGCGATCATCCTTATATCTTGAGTTGGTTTTTCTGACAATTTTTGGTTAAGCGCTTTAGCAATGAGGTGACACCTATCCCCTCCGAGCAGAGTAAGGTTAAGTTATTTATTTCTTCACATGGCATTTTTGAAATGTTCTCATTGGTTGAGAAATAGCTTACGGAAAAGTAAAGAGGGCTTTGTTGTTTGACTTGCCAATCGTTTGATGCGCCGAAATGGAGATATATCAATGATCAGAAATCAAATTTTTGCTCAGTGATGTTTTTGCATCCTGTGAATAACTGAGGCTACCAATTTTGTAGTAATGGAAGATTTATTGAGCTACGTGCGGATGGACTGTAAACAATTGGTGACACTATACATCATAATTCAACTGTTGTTTCTCTTTACCATTTTCATAAGCTCTCTGGTGAATTTGTTTTCTCTCTCTAGGTGATTTCAAATGAAGAATTTGCAAGTGCCTGGTAGGTCTATTTTTATAATTTTAAAGAATTGCTTCAAGTCTATGAAGAATTTGTGAAGGATTTTGTGTTGATAATTTTAGGGTTTTCTTGAGAATTCATATTTTGTTTTATAAAGCTGTAGTTTTAAGATGCCACCAAAGAGGAATTTTTTTGGCCAGACGTAGTATAGCAAGAGAGGGGTTTTTGAAGATTTGATGCAATTACTCCCATATTCTAATAATGGGGTAGAAAGGATGAAAGAACTTGTCCCAAGAAACCCTAGGGATTTTGTGGCTCAGGCACTCCATGATAGAGGTAAATAGATGAGAGATGCCATAGTGGGAGAGAAGCATAATGGTCTTATTTTATTCAAAGAAGTTCATTGACAAAGAAATTCTTGTGCCCCACTCAGTAACATATGGTAGTTTCATGTTGGGAGGTTAATATGCCCTGGAATTTTCATGGATGCTAAGTTATTGATTCAAATTGCCAAGTGCTATGATCCTGTGACAAGGTGTGTCAAGGATGTTAATGGAAAGAACCTAATTAGCATTACAAAGGATGAGATTAGGGAGGTTTTTTCATTGAATGACCCTTCTGTTGGTTTGGACAAGATAGATTTTAAAGAGTTTATAGAGATATATGATGTACAGAAGGATATTTTGAGATCAGAGCCTCTAAGGGATTTAATTGATCAAATTGGATCAATGTGTGTTATAAGTGGAAGCACCCCAGAGCCTTTCAGGCTAGATTTGTTTAGTAAAAGAGAACAAGAATTTTATAAGTCTATTACTCTAATTCTAGGGCATGATGAAGCAACTCATATGCCAATCCCATACATGTTCATGATGGTACAAATATTGCACCCCCAGCTAGCACTGATTTTTTATTTTGCATCTCATCTTGCTGATTTGATCCATGAGAGATTACAGGGAATCAAGGACATGAAGGTTAGTATGCCTTTTGGGTGGTATTCTATGCTTATGCACATGTTCCTATACAAAGGTGAGTAGTTCTTTAGCTCAACAATAAATATTGTGAAAGAGAGAAATGGAGAAACCCTCCCAGTCCATTTGTGGACGACAACTCTATCATGGCACAAGATGGATGCTAGCTATATTGCTTTTGACAGGGATTTTGCTTCTAGACTTAGAACTTTGTTATTCTTTGATAATCCTAGAATCCCAAGGGAGCTATTGAGACTGATTAGACCAAAGGAATATTGCCAAGACATCACCATAGTCCATAATTTTGGGGATATAATTTTATATCTAGATTCCATGGTTTTCAAAGTGTATGGTTGCAAGGTAGCACCTTATATTTTACCTTATCAAGTCCCATTGAAGTTGGGATATGCAGAGACTTTGAGACAAATTGGTGACTTGCAAGAGTCTACTCTCATCGGTAAGGGAAGGGGAACTTTCTTTCGAGATATAACTATTGCACACCAATATGTGATTACTAAAAGAGGATGGGTGCATTTAAATAAGGTCTTGCAGCCCTACAGAATGTCTAGAGCAGTGGTAAGGTGTGCAGACACAGAGGTGTTTCTTTCAGGAAGGTTCAGAGACAAGATTAGGTATGCTCTTATAGAGCATCAGTTCAATTTCCCTGAGGATGTAGTAAGAAATGAGTTTGACCTTCAAACTCAAGAGGTTAAGAAAGAAAAATGCGTTGTCTACAAGAACACTATAGACTTTATAAGAAATTTTGATAAGGCCTATGACCCATTGAAAGGTTTTGAACCATGGGCTAGAAAAGTGGATGCCCTTGTAGAGCATTTTGAAGGCATCATGCATGCTATAAATGAGAAGAAGGCTATAGTAAGTAGGACAAACCCTGAATTGGCTAAACAAATTTTGAGCTAGCCTAGATATATGAAGTTGACTCCAAAGGGAGTTTACATAGTGTAGAGGAGGAGTGGTTACAGTGTCCTTGTACCGCCACAACAAAGGGGTAAAGATATTTCCTCTACTTCTAAAGGGAAAATGCCAATGGATGATCGAGTAGTGCAAGGACCCTCTCCTAAGAGGAAGAAACAAGAAGAAGTAAGGCTAGGGTAGGAGGCTTATTCCCCTTCTCAGTCCCCCATCCTGTTAGATGAACATGGGATAGTAGAGAAATTGATACAATTGATATCTTGGTTTCTAGTGATGAATTGCGAGAAGGAATGCCTGAGGCACCTAAAGAGGTGGTCATGGACCTTACTACGGATGAATTTGAGGGTAAACAATTAGACCCTATCTTGAAGAAAGCTATTGATTATTTCCTTGCTGATGATAAGTTTGTTAAAACTAGGGCATTTTCCCAATTCCTATGGAGAATGAAAATAAACCAATACAAGGAGATATGTGAAAAGAACAATGAGGAGCATCCTGGTAAAGACATAGAAAAAAGTGAAAATGAAACCAAGGCAGAGATGGCCAAATAGTTTGAAAAGATTACTCCTGAAGAAGGAAGGGCCATGGTTCATACTACAGGGGTGTTGATTCTGCCAGAGTGGAACATTGCTGATGCAATTGTCTTTGATCAGATTAGAAAGAGTAAGGTAAAAACTCTTGCTATAGCAGAGCAGGCCAAACAGGCTGGTAGGGGAACTGTCTTTTCTGATGATCGTGCAGCCTTGGTAATGTGGTCCTTAAAGAGGGAAGAAGGTAGAGGAAGAAAAGAAGCTCTCTCTATAGGGTATATAGGTAGTTTATTAGTGCAAAGAGTAGGAGAGACATCTGGTCTAGAGGCATAGAATTCGATTTTGGAGACTACTAAATTCAATGTCAAAGTGGCAGAGAAGGATGCCAGAGAGAAAGAAGAGCTTAGGCTCAAATTTGAAATGGTCCTTAAATCTTACATTGAGCTCAAGGTTGAGCTAATTTAGAAGGACAAGTTGATTACATAGTTGTCAAGGCCCTTAGATCATAGGTCTCCTCAGTTGGTGATCTCTGATAAGCCTACAATGGCTTCATCTTCAAGCCCAATAATTGAGCTACCACCATCCCCCTATCTAGAGACAAATTTGGATGCAAGGGTTATTCGGGACAAGAAAAGATTGACAGAGGAAACAAATAAGTTGAGGGAGATAAGAGTGCAACTTGAAAGAGAAAAGGATGAAAATATAAAGGCCACAGCTTTAGTAAATCAAAAGTATGAGGAAAGGATAACAAATGCAATCATGCAGTTTTCTATTGATTTAAAGCCCTCCATTCTCCATAGTCATCCCAGTAAGTTATATTCATTACTTGAAACTTTGAATAAGGAGAAGACAAAGTTGTCAACAATTTTGAAGAAATGGACTGAAAGGTCTCCTAATGTAAAGTTATTTCATATGTTGTCAAAGGGACAGGAGGATCCTGATCCATTGATCAAAATAGTACATTAGATTGTCAAGAAAATGGTATAGTATGGGATCATTTTGGATAGTTTTATCATAAAATCAAGCATGTTGAGAGCTGAATTGATGCTTTCAAAATATTTACTGGTTCCTACCATTTTCGCAGATAAAGGAAAATTTAAAGAAGCACATTAATGGAGAGAAGAGATGTATGCACTTTTGTTAGAAAGGGTGAATGGTGTCCTAAGTGGCACTTTTTCTATTAGTAGTGTTATCAAGTTGTTGATAAATTCTAAATCAATGTTCGACAATATTCATCATAAGGTTACTCAGATTGAAAATGAGTGGGAACAATTATCAAAGAAAAGGATGATTTTTCCAATTTTGAGTTCCCAAGCGAAGAGGTATATGATAGGTGGAGGTATCAGTACATACCTCATGTTCAAAAGGTCAATACTCCACTAGCCTCCTAGAGAAAATAAAGACAGATGTTTTTGAGTTATATAAAAGGTGGTAAGATATATGAAGACATTTATTATAGGATGGACAGTGAGATGTTGCAGATCAAATTTGTCGAAGAAATCCAAGGACAACATTGAAGACAAAAAGAAAGGTGGCTCATCTGCAAATATCCCATCTGTTTGATCAATGTATTTATTGTAAATTTTTGAGGTTGTTGAAAAGGTTTTTAGGTCAAATTTTGTAACCCTAGAATGATCAGTAGCTTGTTGCATTTTCCTTGTGTATAAAGGATTTTCCATGATCATTCTAGGCATTGGGAATTTTAGGAGTTGAAAAGATAGAAATTCTGAAACCCTAACCCTCAGTCAAGGATTGTAATTTTTATCATTATTATCAAATAAATAGAGAAGAAGTACAGATCGTTGCTACTATTTTGCAAGCTCATTATCCAAAATATGATGTATACAATGTTCAAGGTTATACTTAATACAAAATCTTAAATCTTTGTCTCTCCTTTGAGTTTATTCTATAGATCTTTAAGTCTTTCTGGGATTTATATTTATGTGTCTAGCTTTGAGTTCTAATCTAGGATTGGATTAAATACTACTCTGAGTGGGATGTATGTTTACTAAATTTATTCAAGGATTTTCTATAAGCAGAAAAGGTTTGGGGTATTTGTATTTATGTTTAGAGGCCTGATATTATCCAAGTATCTTTGTATTTATTCTATCTTTCTAATACTTTGCCCAATGGATAGGGCAGTGATCTATATTTTCCTATCTTTGCTTTGTGAGGAATGATTTGAATCTAGTAATCCTGAAATATTAAATCATTACCAGTTATTTTACTTTTATTTACATTTTATGTTGTTCTACCCAGTGATGGAGAGTCAATGAGTAATAGGTTGTTACTTAGTACTTTCTCACTATTATCTATTGTAAGATCCAATATTGAATAAGGAACAGAGTTAAATCTATTGGATCTATTGTACCTGCCTTGGTTTTGTAGAGACAAAATTGAAGAGGGCAGTCTTGTCCCTATAGTTGGTCTAGTTTCCTATAGATTTATCACATTTTGAACTAACCCATCCTTAATATCAGTCATAAGCATATTGGTATCTCATGGAGTGTAAAATCCTATCCAAGAACCAACATCACTGAGGCCCTTGACCTCATGGAAGGAGGAGACATTACTCAAAAAACCTGGGCTAACATAAAGAATATATGTCTGAACTATTCTAGAGCTACCATCAAGAAAGGAAGAGGACTGAGAGACTTACCTCATAAGTCTAGTGGTGCAGAGGTGTCCAAAGTAGAGCTATCAAACGTATTGTCAAAATTCAAGAAAGACATCATTAATGATGTTTCTATGTAGGTGGACACCATGAAGGTGAGAAGAAAGAAGGATGAAGTTGATGCCATGCTAAAAGAGTATTATTTGCATTGTAGGGAGAAGAAAAAGAATTATTAGTGCAAGTCTGTTATAATCCTAGAGTCCCAACCTATGCCTACTGAGTTTAAAGCCATCAACATAAAATGGAGAGGTTCTCTTTGTTACCCAATGAAGGCCATGGCCCCAAAGACCAAGTATGCCCCAAGATCCTCTCCAAAATTTTAATAGTAATAGTCAATGGAAAAATCAACAACATAGTGGTTTTAGTGGTTATAATAATTGGCAACAACCTCAGCAAGGTTGGAAACAACCTCAGAAAGGTAGGAAATAGCCTCGGCAACATTGGCAACAACCTCATCAAGGTTGGCAATAACCTCATCAAGGTTAGCAGCAGCCTCAGCAAGGCTAGTAGTAGCCTCACCAAGGTTGGCAACAACCTCAATAGGCCTGGCAGCAATCCCGGTAGGAGTGGCAACAACCACATAATTTAATGAACCAATCAAATCAGCCAACTTTGATGCCACCACCTCAGCAGTAGGCTCTAATGCCTACTCCTACAACCAACACTACTCCCCCTAAACAAACTCAGATGCCTGCTCAGCCTACCCCTAATCCAAAAAATGATAAACCAAAAGCACAACAGTAGAGCTATGCCATTTCCTTGAGTGATATTCATTTAAGGTCAGGAAAAACCCTTGCCTCTCCTCAGTAGCCAATGATAATTGAAGTTGAGGATGCCTCAACCGAGAAAATAGATGTGCCAACTAAATCTACCTCTCCTACAGCTAAGGAATCTCCATTTCCTCATAGGTTGGAAGAACAAGCTTAACCTATGGAGAACCAAGTAGTGATCGACTTGCTTGCTCAACTGAAATAGATGATAGTAAAAATACCATTTCTACATGCCATAAAGGAAGTTCCTTCTTATACCAAAGCCATCAAGGAGGCCTGTATAAAGCAACTTGGAAGAAAGAAAAAGGATCCTAAAACCATACATGCCTTACGACAGTTATCTAACCTAATGTTGGAAAATTTGACTGTACCCATGTATTCTGATCCTAGAAGTCTTGTAGTTATGGTCACCATTCATGGTATGCAAGAACAAAATGCTCTAGTTGATTTAGGTGCATCAATAAATGTTATGACTTAGGAGGTAATGTCTCAACTACATATCATTGGCCTCAGGCAAACACCAACCATACTTCATCCCGCTGATAGTTCAACTATCACACCGGTTGGGATGATAGAGGATGTCATATTCACATTAAACTCTTGGGAGTATCCAGTTGACTTTGTTGTCATTTCTCCAAAAGATAACATGGGTGGATATCCAATAATTCTAGGAAGGCCATGGCTAGCTACTGGAGATGCCTATATAGCTTTTCGATCAGAGAAGATAACAATATCCAATGGTGTCAACACTAAGAACCTGACCTTGTATTCTCCTGCTCAACCCTTGTTGCAAGATAATCAAATAGTCTAGCCAGATTTGGGTGATGTTGATCTAGAGGTCAATTCCATCCACAAGCTTATGATGATATCTCGGGAACCATTTTTAGCCTTTAAGGGAGAAAATGAGATAATTTCCTCCATTATCTTGAATGAATATGGGGTACAGTCTTAGTTGTGTTCACAAGTAGATTGTATTCTATAAACTCTATTACCATCTCCAACTACACCTTTGTATTCAGAAACTTCCAAATTCCTCCACTCATTGCTGCCTCATGAGATGGATTCTTTTCCAATTGCTCATTTTTCAATGGTGGAAAAGGTCATCAAACTAGAAGTTAGTCCAGGATGTGATTTGAATCTTAACAATTCTTTATCACTTCCACAATAGAAACTTGTCCTACACCTAGTGCAAAAGCATCAAAGAGCTTTTGTTTGGAACTATACAGACATGAAAGGCCTAGATCCTAAACTTTGCACTCACAAGATCTACATCAGTCCTAAATATAAACCTGTCTGTTAGCCTCAAAGGAGGGCCAATCTAGCTTTAAGTGATATAGTTAAGAATGAATTGCAGAAGTTGTTAAATGCTAGTTTCATATACCCCATTTCCTATAGCCAGTGAGTCTCCACTCTAGTTATAGTACTCAAGAAAGGAGGGAAGTGGAGAGTTTGTGTTGACTATAGGGAGCTTAACTCAGACACTAAGAAGGACCACTTTCCATTGTCGTTCATTGACCAAGTCCTTGATAACTTGGTAGGAAAGAAATACTTCTCTTTCCTGGATGGTTTTAGTGGTTACAATTAGTTACAAATAGCTCTCGAGGACTAGGAGAAGAAAAATTTCACATGTCCATGGGGGACATTTGCCTATTCAGTCTTACCTTTCAACTTATGCAGTGCTCTTGCCACTTTCCAAAGAGCTGTGATAAGTATTTTTTCTGATATATCTATTGATTGCATGTAGATTTACATGGATGATTTTACAACCTATGGAAACACCTTTGATGAAGCTAAGGAAAATTTGGAAAAAGTTCTCAAGAGATGCTGAGACTACAACCTTTCTCTCAAAAGTAACAAATGCTTTATGATGATGGAGGAGGGGGTTGTGCTAGGCCATTTCATTTCCTCCAAGGGTATTCAAGTGGACCCCATGAAGATTGAAGTAATCAGTACATTACCCACACAAGAAAAATAGAAGGATATGCAGAGTTTTCTAGGACATGTCAGGTATTATAGAAGATTCATAAAGGATTTCAATCATCTTGCAGCACCTCTATATAATTTGTTGAAGAAGGATGCTGAGTTCACTTGGGACTCTAAGTGTACAAAGTCTTCCTGTAGCTTAAGGAGGTTCTCACCATGGCTCTAGTTTTTAGAGGACCTAATTGGGGATTTTCTTTTCACATTCATATAGACACATCAAATTATGCTATTGTTGTCGTACTTGGTCAGAAGGTGGATTCAGTTGAACATGCTATTTATTTCATCACTAAAAATTTGCAAGGTGTAGAGTTCAACTATATGGTCACTAAGAAAGAACTACTTGTAGTTATCTATGCACTGATTAAATTCAAGCACTATATTACTAGATATGAGATTTTTTTTCATACTGACCACTCTTCTATCAAGTACTTGATGAATAATCTTGCAATGTCTGGAAGACTGGCTTGCTTGTTTCTCCTTATGTAGGAATTTGATATCATTATAGTAGACAAGCCTGGTAAGGTCAATGTGGTTGCTGACTTCCTTTCTCAATTCCATGTCCCTAATAATCCTATAGCCATTGACAATAGTTTTCCTGGTGACCACCTCTTTCTATTGTCTACACATAATCTCTGGTATGTTGACATTGCTAATTATCTCACCATTGCTAAGACTCCAGCTCATTTATCTACTAAAGAAAGAAGGTTGTTAGCTGAGAAAAGTTTTAATTATTCTTGGATTTCTAGATTCATGTTTTATACTGGTCCTTATCAAGTAACTCGTAGATGCATAAGAGAAGATGAAACATATGATATCCTATGGGCATACCATGATGAGCCCTATGGTGGTCATTTTGCTACCAAAAGAAGAGCATTCAAGATCTTAACTATGGGCTATTACTGGCCCAATTTACACAAAGATGCAGCTCAGTATACCAAGAAGTGTGATAAATGCCAATGCATGGGATGACCCACTAAGATAGATGAGATGCCCTTACAGCCATAGGTAATTGTCACTAGTACATTTGAGACCTTTTTTTGATGGTCGAGCATTTGAATTTAGATAGTAAACTATTGCTTAAGTGACACCACCCAATGTCACAGTTTTGTAGTTAGAAAAATCAACGGTTCTATCAGGTGTCATAATTATGACAACCTTGTCTGTCGCTAAAAGAGGGTGCCAACACAGCGAGCCTGTCATCTGACTTATTTATGGCCATTGCAATTGGGACACCTACCCATCACAACAAATAACAACTGACGACAACCCATCAGAAGCTTCCAATGGTTATCTATTGCTTGTAACATGTTTGCCAATGGAAATTCTTATCTTGCAATGGATATCCATCAGAAATTTAAAATGTATATCTATCATTTGTAGTTTGTAACCATGACTATGATGTACATGTGATAGACATGTGTTGGACATTTATGATGGATATTCATCATTTCTGGTTGTTTTCCAATAGCGATGATGTTAAGACAATGGATGGATGTTGGATGTTTGTGATGGAAAACCATCATTGTCTTAAAAGCCATCGTAGTTACAATGACAATGAGTTTTTAAAAAAATATATATAAATTTGTTGATTGAGTTGGTATGGATTTAGAATGGTGTTCTTACAGATCTGGTTCCTGCTCATGATTTGGTTATGGATCATTCAGAGATAACTTTGCAATAGATTTGGTAGTGGCTCATGGATTATTGAGTGGAGTCTAGAGACTTGGATTTTGAATGGATCCTACTAAATCAAGACTTGTGACAACAATTGCTCTAGTATAATTTAGAGATAAATTTGTAGTAGATTTGGTAGTGGCTCATGGATTATTGAGGTGAGTGTAGAGACTTGGATTTGGAATGGATCCTACCAAATCAAGACTTGTGATAGTGACTGCTCCAGCACAACAAGATAGTGCGGTGATCAGAGATGCATTCTTCCTGATGTGTTCATGGGATATATGTGGACCTGATTGTATTCAGATCTAATTTGAGTGACTTCTTGACTTCTTTGCTCCAATTTGATGTGCAATTTCATGATGCAGTCGATATATATTTGTCGTATGTGGATTGAGATCTTAAATTATTGAGCTTCTCTTTGTTTCAAGAATAGTTTAACATTCTCTACTTAACAGGGCCAACCACGTGAAGGTGGAAGCTCACCTGGCCCCTCTTAGGAGCCTCTTATGACCCTTTATGACATTTTAAGATCTCTAAGATGTATTCTTAGGGATCATAAATGGTCATAAAGGGTCATAAGGGGTCCTAGGACACAACAACTAAGAAACATAAATGTAGGCATCATGGTAACATTTTTTTGGAAACACAACATAATTGAGTGGTATACCTAGATGATGCAACACAACTACTCCTCCAGTTTCATGTCTACACTATGTAAACAAAACCCGAAGATGAAGAATAAATTTAGAGAGCACAGGAGGAGAGTGATAATGACCAAAATAATTGTTGCCCAAAATTTCCCTGTCATTCATTTTTTGCCATGGTTCTTGTTTCCCAAAAGAAATGCCCAAGTGTCGAAACTCTTTGTGTTTTCTACCTTTTATGTCGAGAGTCTAGTGTGTTTTCTACTCAAGTGTCAAAAACCAAGTGTGTTTTCGACCTCCTCTCTACAAGCTCAGGCTGTTTCTGTCTCTCCGCTCTGAAAATTTGGTGTGTTTTCGGCCTTCGCTCAAAAACCCTCTCTATTTTCGATGCACCGTCTGTGTTTTCAGCCGTAAGAGCACAACTCTGATAGGCGGATCCTAGTTCAGTGAAGAAAAGATCTGACAGCTATCGCATGATCACATGGGATCTTTCAATCCCATGAGATCATCCGACAACCATTGATGTGGTATCGGCAATCGGTGGTCAGGATCGGTAGTCAAGACAAGTGCCAATGGTTATCGAGTAGCATCTTCTGGTTAGTCACATGATCACATGGGCTCTTCTGAGCCCATGCACCCATGTGACTAACTACTTGTGGTTACGGTGGTTACAAGCTGGTAGCGTTGAAGGCAAGGGTCACAAGTTGACATTGTCACATGATCGCATAGGCCTTCCTGGTCGCATGTGATCATGTGACAAGTGATAGGTGGTTCTAGTTTCAAGTGGTGGCGGTTAGTGGCTAGCATCATGCGGTTGGTCGCATGATTGTATGGGCTCTTCCGAGCCCATGTGACCATGTGACAAACCGTTAGTGGTTAGCATGTTTTTAGGTGGTGTTACTATGAGATGTGGTGGTCGGACTGAATGGGGGAGTGACAAGTGGCAGTTTTGGGCTCAGGGTTGGCAAGCTTTGCATGGTTGCACAGTTGGAGGTGGGCTTGGCTCTAGGTTCAGTCAGGTAATCTCGCAATAAAAGGATGGATATTCTTTTTATCTAGCGATTACAAGACTTCCCTTAGTCGGGTAATCTCCTGACAGAGGAGAATATGCCGAAAAGGTAACGCGACTCAGCGACTACCGTCAGATGAAGCAAAGATCAATAGTTTTCACATGGTCACTAAGGGGTTCCTGGGGTTAAGGAAGAAACAAGTGATTCAGCGATTAGAGGAGAAAGGTGACTCGGGGTGAAACTGGGGTTAAGTTTGCACTGTGATCATAAACCTGAGCTTTTGTGGCAAAGCGGAGGCAGATTTTCTAAGGGTTGTTGCATGATCGCATGAAGCCTTTTAGGCTCATACGATCATGCGACCGCTGAATTTTCAAGGCCGTGTGGTCAGCTCCTGTTCGGCCACATGGCAAGCTTGATAGGTGGATGTCTTTTGCGGGCCCTAGGTGTCTTGCACGGTAGCAGAGGCATATTTTTAAGGAGTTTTCACATGATCGCATGAAGGCTTTTTAGCTCATGCAATCATGCAACCGTTGACATTTGCAAAGGGGGTGTTTTTTTTGTGGGGCCAAACTTTGTTGGCGGAGATTTAGCGGAGGCCATTTCTTTTCCTTCTAACTTGGCAGTGTCTGTAAAGGTTTCTTTGTCCATCAAGCTGGTGGATATGATTTAGCAAGGCCTCCAGACTTGGCAAAGAGCGTGGTCACGTAGTTAGCTTGTTTTGCATAGTCACCAGATAGAACCTAATGTTAAGAAAAGATAATGTGACTTGGTGGCCAAAGGGAAAAGTCAACCCAGGGTGAACTCGAGGTTATTCTTGCAGTCAATGCCAAAAGTTGCAGTGGTGCCGCCAGCGGTTATCAAGTAACCTCTAACAGTTGGTCACATGATCGTATGGGCTTTTTTGAGTCCATGCAACCATATGACAAGCCGTTAGCAGCTGTAGGTGGTGGGTCTCAAAGGTCCAGGCGATCATGTGTCAAGCGGTGACAGTATTCAATGAAGCTTGTCGCATGATCGCATGAGGTTTTTTTAGCTCATGCAATCATGTGACCAGTCGTATTTTTAAGCGGTGCATCAGTTTTTCACGGGTTATCTTCCAAGGTGAACATTGGAAACTACAGGTAGCTGAGGAATTGATGTTGTAGGACATGCACAGTTATGACGGGATGATGAAAGAGGTGTGGGCGGCCATCAGGGGTCATTTCTTCTCTCTGCGTGGGATCAGATTTTGCACATTCATGGTAGTATGGGCTTGCAGGGAGGTAGATGGATGAGTTTTTTTTGCAGGTTGATCAATTTAGGCATGGGCACACAAAGAAGATATCTGATTGATTGAGATATTTACAGAGCACATTTATGATTAGACACGACTGGCCTAGGGTTGATTATTATATTGTAAAATCTATGTAGCCCTAAAGGTTTGATTCCTTCCTACGTGCAGAGATGTATATAATTTGTTTTTCGAGCCTGTAGTGCTTAGAATTGACATTTTGTAAAAAGGGAAAGTCTTTCCTTGGAGAACTATCTATAGCATTTTTGCTCTCTGGTTTCCCACATCTTGTAAGTTTTCATTGATGAATTCAAATATTGCAAAGCATTCTGTGACATTTTCATTGTCCTCATGCCTTCATGTCTGGATTATCTCTTATTGAATCAAAGTTTATGAATGATTTCAATGATATCTCAGGTTTCCTGATTCCTCTTACTTTCTGCAATTTTGTGTGTTTCTTATGTCTGATCTAATTTAGGTGTTTTGTGGGTATACTACAGCCCCTAGTAGCCTTGTCTCATTCCTACACCTAGTTGTAGAAAAGGATGTTTTGTTTACAGGTCATAGGTTGACTCCCCTATTCACACCCTCCTATGAAATACTTATGTAAGCCTATTCAGTAAGTTGTAATCTGTTGGACCTGATTCCTTCATTGGTTTCATCCCTCTATACTAAGATCCAAACCCAAGTTTGGTGCATCACCAAGTAGGTAGATTTGCTTTCAGTCATTTCCTTTCATGTACTCCTTCTATCCCTTTCCCTCAAAAGTTTACATTTCATGTTAAGAGCAAATCTGGGTGACTATCCAAGAGGAACCAGCCTAGAACCTGGAGGTCTCATCTCGGTTAGCAAAAGGTCCCACAACCTTGAGATGATTCCCTTGTTATACTGAGTTATCAAGACTACAAGAGCTTGAACTAAGGGTGCAAATTCAGTGTATAACATTTCTGGCACGCCCGGTGGGATAGCAAAGAAGTTCATTTGTTGAAGATTGTGTTATCTCTGATATGTAGATTGCATAATACAGACCTTTAGAGGTTGTTCTATCAAGCATATCTGGTGACTCCACTGGTTTCAAAGATTCAGACCAACCTTGTTTAAGGTTTATGAGAAAGATTGAGACTAGAAGCTCAAAGCCTACTGAATTTTTAGAGTTGCCCTTGAAAAGAAGCTACAAAGGAAGGTCAACTCAAAGAGAATCTCTTGCAAGAAGAGTCCAATCCACACCTCCTGATACTTTAGAGAGGAGACCTTTCCTTTTTCATTTCAGAAGAAGAGGTAGATCTCTGACCAGAGATCTAGAAGAAGAAGATCCAAATCTAGCAAATACAGCTCATATAGTTGTTGATCTTCAGGTTACACCTCCTACAATGGCTAGAAATTTTGCCTTTGCACCTTTCAATTAGGGGAGCCCCTTAGATTTTGCAGTGCATCATGATGTGCCCTTAGTGGCATTAAAGAGCATACCTAATTTCACAAGGGAGGGACAAACAATAGCCTTTGAGCACATAAGAGATGTGACCACCATTTGTAGCATACACAACATTACTCAAGAGGATGTGGCCACCAAATTATTAGCAGCATCTCTGAAAGGTAAGGCTCTAGAGTGGTTTAGAACTTTAACTGTTGGTTCTATTACTTCATGGGATGAATTAGGGGATGCATTAAGAAAGCATTTTGAGGATAAATCAGATAATTTGTCTCTAGTTGAGCAATTAACAACTATAAAAAGAGACCCTCAAGAGCAAATGACAGATTATAATAGTAGATTCCTTAAAACATGGAATAGAATCCCAGTCTCTATAAGGCCATCAGCTGACCATGCTTTTCTATACTACTTGTAAAGTCTAAATAGCCAAATTTCTATCATGATCCAGTCTATGGGTGGTACCCCTTTACCCCAAGCTTTTGACACTGCTGTCAGGGCTGAAAATTGTTTGATCCAAGAAAACATGATATAGAGAAGACCTCCCATGCCTATCTTCCCTAGTCTTCAACCCATTGCGCCTGCACAAGTACCCCCATTTACCCCTAGTCCCACAATTTCAGCACCTCAAGCTAGTACCAGTGGTCAGGAGCATGCTGCAACAAATTTCTCCCAAGAGTTGCAAGAGGTGAAGAGTAGTCAGCAAACTAGTATACAAGAAGTGACAAACTTGCTATAGACTCTAACCAAAGAGGTCACAAATTTGAAGAAACAAAACCAAGGCATTAGGCCACCCTTCCAATCACAAGGCCAAGTCCTAATCAGCAATACCAAAATCAAGGATAGCCTTATCAACAAAATAGGCCACCATACCAAGGAGGCTATCAAGGGCAAAGACAAAATTTTAGTCAAAGACCATTCCAACCATATAACCCTGCACCTCTTAATTCTGTAAATCCAGTCAGGGATATGGTTCCTAGTCAAAATAATATGGCCATGGATAATGAATGGTGTTTCCCTTGCAATCAGCCCCAAAATCAGGCTATGTGTTCTAATGAATGGATGAACCAAGCACTAATGGTTCAAAATGCTTCACAAACTCAAACAGAAGCTCCTTCTAGTGGGATAGCTCCTCAGCAAGAAACACAAGAGAATGAGACTGCTCTTTTCAATTGGGAGCAACCGGCTTTCAATGGAGTTAGTGATGAAGCTACTTTTGTTGCCTACACAAGAGCAAAGAGAAGAGCACAAGACATGGAGAGAATAGATTCTGGTACTAAGGCCACTACATCTATAGAGCCACTACAGCAAGTTGCCCCTATCACATCCAAGGAGGCCCTTGTCCTCACAAGCAAAGAAGGCCAAGTTCCAAAAGAAGCTAAACCCATCATAGTAAAAGCACAACAAAGAGTACATATTGTGGCACCTTATTGTTTGAAATATAGATGTAGTAACTGAGAGGGGGGGTGAATCAATTAACCAAAAAAATATTACCACCGATCCCTTAAATATCTTAACAAATTATTTACTGTGCCACTCGGTAAATATACATAGAAATGCTGAAAACTTGATCTTTGAAGTGTGTAATAATTAAACTGTTCTTAAGCATTCATCACTGATTAACTTACATGAATAAAGAAAATAACATGAACACAAGAGACACCAAATTTACCGTGGAAACCCAATATGGAAAAAACCACCAATGTAACTAGTTACTATTTTTCACTCTTCTAAAGTGATGCCCGGTTAGAAGCCAACCCGGTAAAAGGTTACAAAACACACTGTTAGGTGTGACCTTGTTAGAGGATTTAATCACCCTGCTAGGAGTGGCCTTGTAAGAGGTCTTGAAACAATTCAATAGAACTATTACCTTGTTAGAGGATTTACAAAATGGTTGTTAAACAAACTCCGTTAAGAGATTTTGATATCACTGCTACAATTGCTAGAGAGTAACAATGAAATGACCTACAACTGAATTGCTGAATATAGATCTCTGTTCTGTTTCACTAGATCCTTACTAATCAATTAAATCTTTGCTGCTCCTCAAGGATATCTGACCATCCTTCAAAATTCGCACACACCTTTCTTCAAAATGATTTCTACATGTTGTATATCTTTTATTCACCACTTGACCTTCTATATATATATGCCATTTCATAATCATTTAGATTGTCAAGTTGGCACTAATAATTATTATAACAGTTGACTGGGATAAACAAACTATAATAACAAAATTCTTTGAAAGGGCTGACCTTGCTCAGTAAACATTAATCCTAAAAAGATTTCCTTCTGTGACTGAGAGAACTCAGTAACCACGGTGAATTCTACAACATCCTTTGGAGACTGAGAGAGCTTGGTAACCACTAATTTTCCTTTGATAACCGAGGAGGCTCAGTTAACACTGTTACCCTGTCATGTTTCCTTTAGACACCCAAGAGAACTCAATAGACACTAAAAATAGCCTAGCTGACTGACTGAGCTTGGTAGATACTGAGAACCCCTTAGTTGACTGACTGAACTCGATAGATACTGAGAACCGCTTAGCTGACTGACTAAACTCGGTAGATACTGAGAGTGATAATTGATATGACATTTGTGTGACATCAAAGACAACACATAGTTAATCCAACAATGTCCTTCAGATAATTGTATCCAACAATCTCCCTCTTTGGCATTGATGGCAACACAACATGTCATAGCACAATAAAATTTTACAGAGAAACCAAGAGTAAGAAACATATCCTTAGCTTCATTCTGATTCCCATCATCTTCAAACTTCTTTCTCTGACTGAGAACTCTCCCTCTTAACTTCTCAAATTATTCTTCTTAGAAATTTTTTGAAATGACAACAAACTCTCCCTCTTTGACAACACATGCCAAAGACAACTTACATAGTCTCGGTAAATATCAATGTACCTTATGTACTGATTCATATGCAATGATTCCCTAACTATGCTGCATCAACTGATTGATCTTCAACATGTTCTGGTTGATGCATCACTAAAAATTTATTTAGTGAACCTCGGACAGGGGACTGACCCCTAACTTGCCTCTTAGATACAAGAATGCATCCTTAGGTAGTGGCTTGGTGAAGATATCTGCAATTTGTTCTTTTGTATGAATATATTCCAATCTGATTTCCTTGTCCTGCACCAATTCTCTGACAAAGTGATATTTAATTGCAATGTGCTTGGTTTTGGAATGCATTACTGGATTCTTTGAAATATTTATTGCACTTGTATTATCACAAAACATAACAACTGGTTCTTTGATCTCAACCTTCATGCCTTCCAAAAGCTGTTTAAACCATATAATATTAGAGCAGTTTACTGCTGTAGCAACATATTCTGCTTCTACTATGGATTGGGATGTGCAGTTTTGCTTTTTACTAGTCCAAGATACTAACCTCTTGCCAAGAAAGAATGCTCCACCACTTGTACTCTTTCTGTCATCAATGTTTCCTACCCAATTAGCATCAGTAAACACTTTTAAATCTAGATTGCCTCCAAATTTATACCACAAACCATAATCTTCAGTTCCCCTTAAATACCTCAAGATTCTTTTGATTGCCATCATGTGATTTTCTCTAGGTTTAGTCGAGAGTCTTGCCACTATTCCAACTACTAAGGCAATATCAGGCCTTGTGTGTACGACATACTGTAATTTTCCAATCATTGATCTGTATAAGGTCTGATCTACTTCTTTTGAATCATCATCTTTGGTAAGCTTTAGTCTAGTACACATGGGTGTACCAACTGGTTTTGAATCTTCCATACCAAATTTCTTAAGTATTTCCCCTGATATATTTAGACTGAGTAATGTAGATACCATTTTTGTTCTTTTGAATCTGAAGTCCAACAAAAATTTTTATCTGACCAAACATAGACATTTCAAATTCTTTGTTCATAAGCTCTAAAAATTCTTTTCACTGATCATCATAACCTGTAAACACAGTATCATCCACAAATATTTTTGCCAAAACAATTTTGTTATCTGATCCTTCTTTGATGTATAAATTTCTATTGTCATTAGCCCTTTTGAAATCAATCTGAGTAAGATAGTTATGTAATCTTTCATATCATGCTCTAGGAGCTTGTTTCAGACCATACAATGCTTTGTGTAATTTGCAGACCATATCCCTTTTGTCTGGATCAATAAAACCTTCAGGTTGCTCAATGTAGACTTCTTCCTCAAGAATACCATTGAGAAAAGAAGATTTGATATCCATCTGATATACCTTAAATCCTTTATGTGCTGCATATGCAAGTAAAGTCCTCACACCTTCTAATCTTGCAACAGGAGGAAAAGTATCTCCATAATCTATTCCTTCTTCTTGAGAATATCCTTTACATACCAATCTTGCTTTGTTTCTTAATACTTGACCATCTTCATTCAACTTATTTTTGAATACCCATTTTGTCCCAATTACATTTTTATCTTTAGGCCTGGGTACAAGAGTCCATGTCTTATTTTTCTCTATTTCCTCTATTTCTTCATTCATAGCCTCAATCCAACTTTCATTTTCTAATGCATCTTTGACATTTTTAGGTTCAAAATAAGAAAATAAACATGTACCTTTTAGTTTAATTCTTGTCATAGTACCATCTAATTTGTTTCCAATAATCTGATCTGGCTTATGATGCTTTCTGATGTACTTGGCTAATACAAGTTCCTTGCTTCCTGAATGAGTTACATTGTCATCTTCTTCATCTTCAGGTTCAGATTGCTCGGGCTTGGTAGATACTTGTTCAATAGCTTCAGACTGAGACTTGGTACTTTGTGACTCGGTCTGAACTTCTTCTTGTGACTCGGTTACTATACTGGGCTCAGTAGATGTAGTCTCCTTACATGTGTCTGGCAATGTATTAGGTTCGATGTAAACAAATTTTCTATAGTCCTTTGGTTCCTTTTTGCTTTCTTCTTCAATCTTTTCTACAAACTCATCAATTCTCACATGTGCACTTTCTATGATTTTGTGAGTAGACAAATTTAGACATCTATATGCCTTACTTTTGCAAGAATATCCAAAAAATATTCCTTCATCACTTTTTACATCAAATTTTCCTTTTCTAGATTCTTTTAAGATGTAACATTTACTACCAAATACTTTTAGGTAACTTACATTTGGTTTGTAGCCATACCATAGCTCATATGGAGTCTTGAATGTGTCTTTTCTCAGTTGTACTCGATTCAAGGTATGAACTATAGTGCTGATAGATTCCTTCTAGTATTTCATAGCAATGTTCTTTTCAATCATTAGAGTCCTTACACAATCCATGATAGATCTGTTCCTTCTTTCAGCTATCCCATTCTACTTAGGAATTCTCAGGGTTGATACATGTCTTTTGATTCCTCTTTCAATGCAAAAATTATTAAATTCATGGGAGATGAATTCACCACCTCTGTCTGATCTCAAGCATTTTATTCTTTTTCCTGTTTCCTTTTCTACTCTTGCTAAATACCATTTGAACTTCTCAAATGCTTCAGACTTTTCTCTTAAATACATAACAGTCATCATTCTAGAATAATCATCAACAAAGAGAATAAAGAATTTTTCTCCGGTATAGCTCTCAATTCCAATAGGTCCACATAAATCAATATGCACAATTTCTAAAATATCTTCAGACTGATAGTTTTTACTTTTGAAATTAGACTTTCCCATTTTACCAATTTGACAATTCTTGCATAGACCAACATCAAGTTTCTTCAAAGTAGGAATACCTCTTACTTTTTTGAATTTGCTTATTTTCATCATGTTGTCAAAATTTACATAATATAACCTATTTTTCCATAACCAACTTTCTTCAATTTGAGCAATAAAACATGAGTAATCACCAAGATCAAGATAAAACAAGTTACGTTTGGTTTGTTTTCTTGATCCTATCAGTTTTCCTTTGTCATCTAGCAGTCTTTCTTTGCCATTCATGAATTCAACCTTGAATCCAATGTTGATTAGCTATGCTACACTTAGAAGATTATGCTTTAGTCCTTCGACCCAATATGCATTATCACATATAAGTTCTTTGGTTAATGAAATTCATCCCTTTCCTTTTATACAACAGGGTTCATTGTTTCCAAACCTTACATTACCACCATCAAAGTTTTCAAAGTGTTCAAACTTGGTCCTATCACCAATCATATGATGTGAACATCCATTGTCTATAATCCATGTATCATTCTTGCTTATATGAGAGATAAGTGCCATCTCATCTTCATCATTATCAGATTCATCTTTTATAGCTATGAAAATAATTTCTTCTTCACTATCATCCGAATCTTTAGCTAAAAAACATGTTTTCTTACCTTTATCCTTGAACGATTTGAAATTTTTCTTGCTATTGTACTTGTAATTTTTCTTCTCATCTTTGCTTTGCTTGTTTGGACACTTAGCACAATATGACCAATTTCTTCACATGAAAAATAGATTAAGGGAGTTTTACCTCTGTATTTTCCTCTGCCTCTTGAATACTTCTTTGCAAGTAATGCTTCAATAACTTCAAGATCGCTATCAGAACTTTCCTCTGATTCTTCTTCACTTTCTGATTGGATTTTCTTCCCTTTCTTGAGTGAAAGTTTGGCCTCAAAAGCTGATTCAATATTTTTAGAAGTTGGAACATAGTTGTCATAGTTATCTAGTTCAAAGGCTGTCAATCTTCCAACTAAGGCGTCCAAAGTTATATTGTGATTTTCTTCACATCTTCTTTCTTGAATAGTAGAAACTCTTATTGCATAAATAGGGAGTAATGTTCTAAGAACCTTAATTATAACTGTTTCATCATCAATTTTTCCTCCAGAAGCTCTGATTGCACTAACACTTGTCTTGATCCTTTCAACATATTTTGCAATGTTTTCTTCTTCTCTCATTTTCATTTGATCAAACTGTCCTCTTAGGCTCTCTGCTTTGGCTCTCTGCTTTGGCTCTCTTTACATTGTCATCACCGCCATAGATTTTCTTCAGCTTGTTCCACATTTCATGAGCAGTTGTGCAGTCTTTGGTTTCATCAAATTCTTCATAGCTAAGAGCTGATGCAATGTCTATCATCATAGTGTTATGGTTCTTCTTCTCTGCAATGTCTTCAATAGTTAATGTGCCAGTGGGAATTGTATATTCTTGATCAATATACTTGCATCCTGAATCACCAATGGAAGCCAGATGTAGTCTCATGAGACCTTTCCATGCTGAAAAGTTATTTCTATTAAGCCTTGGAATTTCTTTTTTGTAAGACATCCTGATCTTTAGCTTAGGTCCTTGAAACCCTTCCTGCAAGCACCAAAAGCTCTGATACCAATTGTTGGAAATATAGATGCAGTAACTGAGAGGGGGGGTGAATCAATTAACCACAAAAATATTACCATTGATCCTTGAAATATCTTAAAAAATTATTTACTGTGCCACTCGGTAAATATATAGAGAAATGTTGAAAACTTGATCCTTGAAGTGTGTAATAATTAAACTATTCTTAAGCATTCATCACTGATTAACTTACATGAATAAAGAAAATAACATGAACACAAGAGACACCAAATTTACCATGGAAACCGAATATGGGAAAAACCACCAATGTAACTAGTTACTATTTTTCACTCTTCTGAAGTGATGCCCGGTTAGAAGCCAAACCGGTAAAAGGTTACAAAACACACTGTTAGGTGTGACCTTGTTAGAGGATTTAATCACCCTACTAGGAGTGGCCTTGTAAGAGGTCTTGAAACAATTCAATAGAACTATTACCTTGTTAGAGGATTTACAAAATGGTTGTTAAACCAACTTGGTTAAGAGATTTTGATATCACTGCTACAATTGCTAGAGAGTAACAATGAAATGACCTGTAACTGAATTGCTGAATATAGATCTCTGTTCTGTTTCACTAGATCCTTACTGATCAATTAAATCTTTGCTGCTCCTCAAGGATATCTGACCATCCTTCAAAATTCGCACACACCTTTCTTCAAAATTATTTTTGCATGCTGTATATCTTTTATTCACCACTTGACCTTCTATATATATATATATATATATATATATGTCATTTCATAATCATTTAGATTGTCAAGTCGGCACTAATAATTATTATAATAGTGGCTGGGATAAACAAACTATAATAACAAAATTCTTTGAAAGGGCCGACCTTGCTCGGTAAACATTAATCCTAAAAAGATTTCCTTCGGTGACCGAGAGAACTCGGTAACCACAGCGAATTCTGTAACATCCTTTGGAGACCGAGAGAGCTCAGTAACCACTAGTTTTCTTTTGATAACCGAGGAGGCTTGGTTAACATTGTTACCCTGTCATGTTTCCTTTAGACACCTGAGAGAACTCGGTAGACACTAAAAACTACCTAGATGACCGACTGAGCTTGGTAGATACTGAGAACCGCTTAGCTGACTAACTGAACTTGGTAGATACTGAGAACCGCTTAGCTGACCGACTAAACTCGGTAGATACTAAGAGCAATAATTGATATGACATTTGTATGACATCAAAGACAACACATAGCTAATCCAACAATGTCCTTCAGACAATTGTATCCAACACTTATAATATTGTATATAACATGAAGAAGGTGAATGTCACCATGTCTATGTGGGACTCTTTGTCTATTCCCAGACAACCTAAAATTTTGGAGAAGGCCATGAGAGAGGCAACAAATCCTTAACCTACAAAAGAAACTACAAAACCAGTGTTGGTCAACACTGATCAAGAAAAGGAGACTCCAACTAGCAACTCCAAGGCCAATACCATGCAGGTAGGAATTTAAAGCCACCTCCCTTTTACGTATCTTTAATTATTGGAAAATCTTTAGTGCATAATTATATGGTAGATAGTGGAGCTACTAGCACTGTAATACCCAAGAAAGTGGCTGATCAATTAGGACTTAAATATGAACCCTTCCAAAAGAAGGTTACACAACTTGATGGATCCTTAGTTAGTACTATAGGTGTGGCCAAGGACACCAGTTTAATTCTCCATTCTAGTCCTAATTTTTTCATTCTCCTTGACATATATATCATAGATCTTCCTGCATTGTTTGCCATATGTCTCTCAAGAGAGTTCACAGCCATGATAGGAGGTTATCTTTCTTCCGACTGGTCTCACATGCTCTTTCATACAAGATATGGTACCAAAGTCACCATTAAATTAGAAGCCTTAGCAATACATCATATAGAGCCATATGTGTCTAATTCCATCAATACTAATTGTCCTATATTTGATGACAATGATTTCCCAACCATTAGTGAAGCAAGCACAAAAATTGAGAGTATCCTTGATATTCTCCTAAATGAAAGAACCTCAGAGATCCAAGAGAGTCTTATTTGGGATTTTGGTTTGGGGAGTTATCTGATTCAAGAAAGTGGAGCCATAGAACCAAGCCTTCTCAAAGAATGCACTGATTCAGATGATCAGGATAGTCAGGTCTGGGAGCTATTTTTTGATGGAGCTAGGAGTAGACATGGTTCTGGTGGAGGTGCTATGCTGGTGTCCCCAAAAGGAGAGAGGTATTATACTACCTTCAGATTTAGTTTTTCCTGCACCAACACTACCGAGTATGAAAGTCTGGTCAATGGACTAGAATGGGCTAGAAAAAGTGGGCTTAAAGCGTTAAAAGTATATGGTGACAGTGAACTTGTTGTCAGCCAAGTAAGAGGGATGAGTGCAACCAAAAATGATGTCATGAAAGCATACAAACATAGAGTTTGGGATGCAATTGAAGATTTTGATGCTTTCAATATCGTTGCTATCCCTAGAAAATTAAATCAAAGTGCTGATAGGTTAGCTGCTATTGGATCTCAGTTTGACATTCCCATTAGCATTTAAAAAGAGGCAGATCAACAGCACATCAAGATTATTGTCAGACCTTCAATTCCTGATAATAATATTAGTTGGCAAGTGTTTGACAACGATGAACAAATTTTGAAGTTCTTGTTTGAAGAAGATGTCTTTTCAAGGCACAATCAAAAGAGATTATCATAGAACTATGGTGATCAAGTGATACAACTTAGATCTAATAAGATGCCTAAAGGTCTTGTCACCTTAGAGACTATCTTCAACAAGGATGATGAAGTCAAGAGAAATAAAGCTGGCCTGGTAGTCCAGTAGGAACATTGTGCTGAATTAGAGCTGGAGCCAAGTAAGAGCCTACAATTTGGAAAAGTAAACACTAATTCAGAAAAACAAGCTTACAGTAAATTGTTTAGAGAATTTAGTGATGTTTTTGCATGGGGGTATGGAGACCTCAAGGGTTTTGACCCTACCCTTGCTCAGCACACTATTGAATTGGAGCCCAATGCTAAACCAGTAAGGCAAAAGCAAAGGCCTGTTAATCCCAAGCTCGAACCACTTATGCATAAGGAAGTACTCAAACTAATAGAAAGTGGCATCATCTACCCCATAAAACATACTAGTTGTGTTTCCAACCTTGTTCTTGTCAGGAAGAAGAATGGGGAGTTGAGGTTATGTGTTGATTTCAGAGATTTGAACAGAGCCTCATTAAAAGACCGCCATCCACTACCCTCTATGGAACAAATTTTACAATGTGTCTCTGGATCTGAGAGATTCTCATTGTGGATGGCTATTCAGGATACAATCAAATCTTAGAGAAAGAAGAGGATCAATATAAGACCACATTTACAACCAAATGGGGAACCATGGCATATTAGAAGATGCCCTTCAGTTTGTCAAATGCAGGTGCTACATTTCAAAAGGAAATGGATATGGCCTTTAAGGCCCTCATGTACAAGTTTGTGCTGGTCTACCTAGATGACATAACTGTCTACTCAAAGCATGCAGTAAACCACATCAGGCATTTGAGGTAGATTTTTGAAAGATGCAGAGAATTTGGGATATCCCTTAATCCCAAGAAATGTGTGTTTGCAGTTCATGAAGAAAAACTATTGGGATATGTAGTATCCAAAGGACTTATAGTGGATCCTGAGAGAATTGCAGCCATCTTAGAACTACCATTACTACATCACAAGAAAAGTCTCCAATCTTTCATAGGAAAGATTAACTTTGTTAGGAGATTCTTGCCAAACATTGCAGAGTTACTCAAGCCTTTGACAGCCATGTTGAAGAAAGGTTCAGCCTTCAGTTGGACCAAAGAAGGAAAAGTTAACTTCCAAGCTATTAAAGAAGCCTTAATAGAAGCTCCTACTCTCCTAAACCCAAATTTTAGTAAGGATTTTATCCTTTATGCTTATGGGGGTCATGATGCTATATCTGCAATGTTGACTCAAGAAAATGTTGAAGGATTGGAGCAACCTATTGCTTTCTTTAGCAAAGGTTTAGAAGAGTATGAACAAAGATACTCTTTTGTAGAAAAGCATGTTCTTGCTGTGGTAAAGAGCCTCAAAAAATTCAGACATTTTTTGACTCATAGCAAGGTGCATTTGATGGTTACTCATCCAAGTGTCAAAGAATTTTTGCTTTCTAAGGACCTAAATGAAAAAAGAGTTGGTTGGATCACTAAGGTGATGGAATATGACATAGATATTTAGATTACCAAGCTGGTTAGAGGAAGAGGTCTTTGTGAGCATCTGGCAGAAGATAGAAGTTCAAAAAAATTGGAATATATAGATGCATCTCTGGTGGTGCATTCTACAAGAGAGCAAGCCAAGCCAGCTAGCTGGTTGCCTAATGTGATCAATTATTTGAAGACAAGACAATGTCCTGCAAGCCTAGATTCAGCAAAAAGGAGGTATTACAGGCTACAATCTGTTCCTTTTGTGCTGATAGATGAAATTCTTTTCAGAAAGGATCACAATGGTGTCCTTCTAAGATGCATAGATTCAAAAAGGGTTGCAGATGTCTTATTTGAGTTTCATGATGGAGCTTCTGGTGGCCATTTCTCTCCTAGGACTACAGCTTTTAAGATCATGATGGCTGGATATTATTGGCCATCTATCTTCAAAGATAGTCATGATTATGTTAGAAGATGCATCAAATGTGCTATTTTTGTAGGGAAAGAAATATTTGCAACTCTGCCCCTACAGCCAGTCAAAACAGAGCAGCCCTTCATGAAGTGGGGTATAGATTTCATTGGCATGATTAACCCTCCATCTAGTGTAGGACACAAGTGGATAATCATTGAAACTAATTATTTCACTAGGTTGACAGAGGTAGTTGCTTTAAAAGAAGCCAATGAGAGTGCTATTTTAAGTTTTTATGATGACATCATTCATAGATTTGGCATTCCAGATTCTGTAGTTTCAGACAATGCATTAGCATTTATAGGCCTCAAAGTCTCAGAGTGGGCAGTCAAGAAGGGCATCTATCTGAATACAAGTTCCAATTACTATCCTTAGGGGAATGGTTTGGCAGAATCAACAAATAAGAATTTGATTAGAATAATCAAAAGGACCCTGCAAGACAGTCAGAGGGACTGGCATACTAAATTAAGATCTGCCTTGTGGTTAGATAGAATTACTCCAAAGAAAATCATTGGTAATTCCCCATACATGTTGGTGTATGGTAGAGAGGCCAAGCTATCTATTTCAACTGAATTACTAGCCTTGGACTTGGTCACTCAGTATGCCTTGTTTGAATAAAGGGATCCTATGTGAATCAGATATGCCCAGTTGATGGAGCTAGAAGAGCTCAGAGATAAATCAATGTAGGATATGGCATTCCATCAGAGTCAAACAAAGAGAAGCTTTGATAAAAGAGCCAGGAGTAGAAAATTCAAGGTTGGAGATGTAGTTCTCAAATGGGATGAGTTCAGGTCAAAACCCGGCAAGCACACAAAGTTTGATTCCTTTTGGGGTGGGCCATTTGTTATAACAGAGTGCAGAGGATCCAACACTTTTAAGCTTTCAACCCTTGAAGGAGATGTCCTACCAATCTTAGTGAATGGTTTCCACTTGAAGCCTTTCTTTGAGGTTAATCCCTCTTTGTAGGTCCTTCTTGTAAATCCTTGTAAATATTTTTCTTGCTTTCTTCTAGCTTTCTAATTTAGTTTTTCCCTATTTTCCCAAGAAGTGCGCGTGCACAGGTTTGTCTTTCCGGTTTAGTTTTTGTCCTTATCCCTATCAATTTTTTGTGCTCAAGAGTGACCCCATGCCCAATGGATTAAGTCAAGGCAACTACTCTATGTCTAGGAGGCTGACATCCCACAGAGGTCGCCAAAATGTTGCCCAAAATTTCCCTGTCATTCATTTTTGGCCACGATTCCTATTTCCCAAAAGAAATGCTCAAGTGTCAAAACTCTCTATGTTTTCTACCTTTTATGTCGAGAGTCCAGTGTGTTTTCTACTCAAGTGTCAAAAACCTAGTGTGTTTTTGACCTCCTCTCTATAGGCTCGGGCTATTTCTACCTCTTCGCTCTGAAAATTCAGTGTGTTTTCAGCCTTCGCTCGAAAACCCTCTGTGTTTTTGATGCACCATCTATGTTTTCAGCCCTAAGAATGCAACTCTGATAGGTGGGTCTCAGTTCAGTGCAAAAAAGATTTGACAGCTATTGCATGATCACATGGGATCTTCTGATCCCATGAGATCATGCAACAACTGTTGATGCAGTATCGGCAATTGACGATCATGATCGGCAGTCAAGACAAGCACCAGTGGTTATCAGGTAGCATCTTCTAGTTAGTCGCATGATCACATGGGCTCTTCCAAGCCCATGCACCCATGCGACTAACCACCTATGGTTACGGTGGTTACAAGCTGGTAGCGTTGAAGGTAAGGGTCACAGGTTGATGTTGTCACATCATCGCATAGGCCTTCCTGGTCGCATGCGATCATGCAACAAGCGATAGGTAGTTCCAATTTCAAGTGGTGGTAGTCAATGGCTAGCATCATGTGGTTGGTTGCATGATTTTATGGGCTCTTCTGAGCCCATGTGACCATGCGACAAACCTTCAGCGATTAGCATGTTTTCAGGCAGTGTTGCTATGGGTCCGTGCTGGGGTGCTGAGGTGTTTGCTGATGTGGCGGTCAAACCGAATGGGAGAGTGACATGTGGTGGTTCTGGGCTTAGGGTTGGCAAGCTTTGCACAGTTGCGCAGTTGGAGATGGGTCTGGCTCTAGGTTTGATTGGGTAATCTTGCAATAAAAGGATAGATATTCTTTCTATCTAGCGATTATGAGACTTCCCTTAGTTAGGTAATCTCCTGACAGAGGAGAATATGCCAAAAAGGTAACACAACTCAGCAAATATCATCAAATGAAGAAAAGATCAATGGTTTTCACATGGTCACTAAGGGGTGCCCAGGGTTAAGGAAGAAACAAGCGATTCAGTGACTAGAGGAGAAAGGTGACCCGACGTTAAGTTTGCAGTGCGATCGTAAGCCCAAGCTTTTGTGGCAAAGAAGAGGTGGATTTTCTAAGGGTTGTCACATGATCACATGAAGCCTTTCAGGCTCATGTGATCATGTGACCATTGACTTTTCAAGGCCGTGTGGTCAGCTCTTATTGGGCCACATGGCAAGCTTGACAGGTGGATTTTTTTGCGGGCCCCAGGTGTCTTGTGCGGTAGCATAGGTAGATTTTAAAAGAGTTGTCACATGATCACATGAAGGATTTTTAGCTCATGCGATCATGCAACCATTGACATTTTCAAAGGGGGCATTTTTTTTGTGGGGCCAGACTTTGTTGGCGGAGATTTAGCGGAGGCCATTTCTTTTCCTTCTAACTTGGCGGTGTCTGTAAAGGTTTCTTTATCCGCTGAGCTGGTGGATATGATTTAGCAAGGCCTCCAGACTTGGCAAAGAGCACGGTTGCGCATTTAGCTTGTTTTGCGTAGTCGCTAGATAGAACCTGAGGTTAAGAAAAGATAATGTGACTTGGTGACCAAAGGGAAAAGTGAACCCAGGGTTATTCTTGCAGTCAACGCCAACAGTTTCGATGGTGCTGCTAGCAGTTATCGGGTAACCTCTAACGGTTGGTCACATGATTGCATGGGATTTTCCAAGTCCATGCAACCATACAATAAGCTGTTAGCAGCTGCAGATTGTGGGTCTCGTGGGTCCAGGCGATCATGTCTCAAGTGGTGGCAGTATTCAATGAAGCTTGTTGCATGATCACATGAGGTTTTTTTAGCTCATGCGATCATGTGACCAGTGGTATTTTTAAGTAGTGCATCATTTTTTCACGGGTTATCTTCCAAGGTGAACATTGGCAACTACAGGTAGCTGAGGAATTGATGTTGCAGGACACACACAGTTATGAGGGGATGATGAAATAGGTGTGGGTGGCCATCAGGGGTCATTTCTTGTCTCTACATGGGATCAAATTTTATGCATTCATGGCAGTATGGGCTTGCAGGGAGGTAGATGGATGAGTTTTTTTCTGCAAGTTGATCAATTCAGGCATAGGCACGCAAAGAAGATATCTGATCGGTTGAGATATTTACAGAGCACATTTATGATCAAACATGACTGGCCTAGGGTTGATTATTATATTGTAAAATCTATGTAGCCCTAAAGGTTTGATTCCTGCCTATGTGCAGAGATGTATATAATTTGTTTTTGGAGCCTGTAGTGCTCAGAATTGACATTTTGTAAAAAGGGAAAGTCTTTCCTTGGAGAACTATCTGTAGCATTTTTGCTCTCTGGTTTCCCACATCTTGTAAGTTTTCATTGATGAATTCAAATATTGCAAAGCATTCTGTGACATTTTCATTGTCCTCATGCCTTCATGTCTGGATTATCTCTTATTGAATCAAATTTTATGAATGATTTCAATGATATCTCAGGTTTCCTAATTCCTCTTTCTTTTTTCAATTTTGTGTGTTTCCTGTGTCTGATCTGATTTAGGTGTTTTGTGGGTATACTATAGCCCCTAGCAGCCTTGTCTCATTCCTACACCTAGTTTTAGAAAAGGATGTTTTGTTTGTAGGTCATAGGTTGAGTGCCTTGTTCACACCCTCCTATGAAATACTTATGCAAGCCTATTCAGTAAGTTGTAATCTCGTGGACCTGATTCCTTCATTGGTTTCATCCCTCTGTACTAAGATCCAAACCCAAGTTCAGTGCATCACCTAGTAGGTAGATTTGCTTTTAGTCATTTCCTTTCATGTACTCCTTCTATCCCTTTCCCTCAAAAGTTTACATTTCATGTTAAGAGCAAATCTGGGTGACTATCCAAGAGGAACCAGCCTAGAACCTGGAGGTCTCATCTCAATTAGCAAAAGGTCCCATAACCTTGAGATGATTCCCTTGTTATACTAAGTTATCAAGACTACAAGAGCTTGAACTAAGGGTGCAAATTCAGTGTATAACAATAATATAGGGACCTGTATTACTTTGGTCTTTCTCGCTCTCCTCCACTCTTTAAATTTAGTTTTTATCTATGGATTTTGTTTACCGTAGTGTAAACTTGGAACTAAAGGAGTGATATATAGTTGTGCTGCATCATCTAGGTATACCATTCAATTATGTTATGTCTCCAAAAAATTGTGATTATGATGCCTACATTTATTTTTGTCAATTATTGTGATATCTACATTTATGTCTCTCATTTGTCATGTTTATGTGCATGTTCTTTATGTGTATCTAGTAGAAATTCTAAAAAAAAATTCAGTATCTACAATAGCCCTCTATTAACCACATTTACGCATATGGTCCCACCAAAGTAGTGCACAAACTACACAAAGAAAGCATCGCAGAAATATGATTTCTACTTTCACCATTGAAGCAATCTTGGCAGCACTAGCTGCCTCTCGAGCCTTGCACAAGTTGCACTCATTTCTTACATCAAGTATAGATCTAGATGGGGTAGATGTAAATGTGGTTTGACTGACCCACTGAAAGTATTGACATCCATTATTTCCTTGACAATACCAAATGTACACCAGTTCTTCATAAAATGATTAGTTATCACATTATTTTTAAACATAAAATATAATTACGTATCCAAACCTTTTTCCTATTTGGGAAAACCCAAAATTGATGCCCATGATTACTTGTTGTGTGTGACATTTTCAACATGGATGGGCCAACACCACATTGACACATAGGTACATTGATCAAAGTCATCGATGCTATTTCGACAAATATTGCATTGTCATTACTTTGTTCATTCATACTAATTATAATTACAATAAAAAGAAACATACTAATGTAGACATGCACATTTTTTGGCTAAGTCAAAGTCTTTGGTTTAAATCACTAGACATTCAAAACAAAATGACAAACCAAAGACAACCATGCAATTGTAAAGAAAGGTAATTGCTTAATCACGTCACTAATTTTTGCATGTCTAAATACTGGTGTCTTTCAAGTGATTTGATTTTTTTCATGCCCACTACAAATGAGAACAGTCTTAACTAGTGAGGTTGTTTAAGCATATAAAGATTAAATAGACTATTTTAGAATGAAATTTCTCTTAACAAAAGATCAACAATATATAAGTAGGACATATAAAACAAGGTGAATAAGAGTAGTACATATAAAACAATCATTGGAACATGCCAAACATCTGGCATAATTGTACATTTCATTCATGTCATTGATATTCTTCTTCATCCATCTCATCATCAAGATCATCGTCATTGATGACATCATCACCACCACTATTGTTGTCATCATCATCATCGCCATCAACATTATTATTATCATCATTATCATTAGTAGCATCAGTAGCAGCATTAGTAGCAACATCATTGTCATCAGTAGCAGCATCATCGGCATCTTCTTCTTCATATTCTTCTTCGACTAGCTCTCGTTCATGATCTGGTTCTACATCATCTTCCACTTCTTCATCTTCCTCGATATCTTCTTCCATCACATTATACTTTATCGATCTTCCTCTTGGATCATGTCTAACAATAAATGACCAACCTCGTTTATGTGGAACCTCTGAGTAAAATACCTACTCACATTGGCTTAGAAGAACATAGGGCTCTTCTCCAACTAGCTCAAACAACCTTGTATTAATCATTAGAAATCCATTTTCATGTTCAATAATAGTTCTATCAGGATCATTTTTATTAAGTCATAATCTGTACCATTTCACAATGAAGAGAACTAATTTAAAGGAATTGAAGTTGCAGTCAAGTATATCAACCAAAATACCATAGTATCAATTTTGTGACTCTTGAGGATGTAAGTCATTTCTAGATGAAATATTAGTCACCTGGAACATTGCACTTATCCTAGAATCACAAGTTCTCTTCATTTCATTCAACTTTTTGATGTAAAATTTATAACCATTGCAAAACATAGCCTTGTGGTGTTTCACCTGCAATAATGTCAAACATGTATAAATTATTGCATCATGAATTGAAAAACATACGATTGATTAATTAATAAATTTATAAGTACTTGGTGATCTCTTAAACCATATGCTAAATCTATTTCTTTTTATGTAACATTGGGATCTCCATTGTGATGAGATTGTATAACCAATAAAGACACAGATTCCCATGTTAATCTATGACCATCATGTTGACATCATTCAATCCATGTCATCATCCAATCTTGATTGTTTTCAATAAACAAATGTATTACATCCCACTCTTTAGCAGCTGTACAAAAGTAAATAGATGACTTATAATAGATTTATTTTAAAGATTAAGAATTAATTTACTACAATAACATCTCATAATTTATTACCTTTTAGTTTCCTAAATCTACCATTTCCCACCAAGTACTCCCCTTCAAATTTTTTAATTGAGTCGAGATCCCAAATGCAATCTATATGGGACTTTGCTATAAGATTAAGAAGATATTGAGTAACATACACCATCATCTGGTATACCATATATCCCTCAACCATAGAACCCTCAGGATGTACTCTTTGTCATACCAAACCCTTCAAAAATTTCAAGTGTCTCTCAACCATCCACATTGACCTAGCATGTTCAGGTCCACACAATTCAATTTCCTCAACTTGGTGTATGAGGTAGTGTTCTTGTGCATTGAAAAAAGATGGAGGTAAAAACTTTTGCATTTCACACATTAATCGACAAATTCTTTTTTTCCAATATTTTTATATCTTCTTTATGGATTTTTTTAGATGACAACCACCTACAAGGGATTCAAGACATAAATATATAAATACGAGACTTTACAATATATTACTTGTTAGATATTATTGTTTGATATATTGAACAAATATCATTGCTTACCTCATATATTTTCCAAGATCATATATCACTTGTTTGATATTATTGTTGAAGTTCTCTAGGAGAGATAGGGGTAGCAAATACTACAACAATTGTCAACTGATCATTTCATATAATGAAAATTGAATGCAATTACACAAATTTATTGTAAATACAAAAGACTATGACTTACCTTGATGAAGGTATGAAAATCATGTGTTTTCATCCCTAACCCAAAATCATTTTTCTTTGATATGAGATTGTCTATATCCACAACAAATCCTGTAGGAAATCAATTTTTTTGGATCACTTCTTTTATGGCATTACTTTGTTTCTTTGTTAATAACCAAGGAAGAGCACTTGCATTAATCTGGTCTCCATTTCTATTTGATTCAATGATATTTTTCATTGCATGATTGGAATCATGAATGTCACTACAAATTTTGCCAAGTTTTTCTTTGTCACGCCTTCTATCCAATATTTTCCTCAGTGTCTATTACATTCTTTCCAATATGCATAGTATCAAACAAATGCACAATTTGTACATGCTCATAGTAGGGCAGTCTACTAAATTCTCTGGGATAACATTTTAGTCCCTTTGGAAGCTAGTCGATGATGGCTTCACAACCTTCAAGATCATCAACTACATAATTAGCCAACAAAACACAATCAAAATATATAATTTTCAAACATCGACCATTACATGGAATGATATTACCTTGAATTCTATTATATTCCAACTGCCATATGTGAGGCGTCATTCTTCAAGGCTTTGATGTAGTCTCTTCTTTCCCATTGAAAAGATGACTTTATGCACTTTGATACTTATGATTTCTAGGGAGGAACTACCTATACTCATCAAACACCTATTTTCTTAAACTTTTGGAATGACAGGATTTCATCTTTGGACCACACATTGGACATGAAAATTTTCCCTTTGTTTGAAGACCTACAAGATAACGATAAAATTGGATTAAATATGTATATATTTAAAATTTAAATTATCCCATACAACTAGAATTCACCATAACATACCATAGAAATATGTCAACCCTAGAGCATCATGAATTGTCCACACAAGAATTACATGGAATTGAAATTATCTTTGTCCAATTGGTCGGGAGATGTCATACATAGTGAAACCATTCCATAACACCAACAACTCATCAATAAGAGGTGCAATATATACATTCATATCTTTCACTTGGTACTTACCCAGTTGAATTAACAACAACATCAGATAATTATTATGGTCATTTCACTCCAAGACTTATAATTACATCTAGATAACTATAAAATAATAAGATATCTAGAACAATCATTGCCAACATAATATGATCCTTCTTTATTGACATCCATAAAAGAAGGTTATTGTTTATAACAAAAATAGGCCACACCGAGGAAACAGATCTCATCTCTCCATGTAGATTGACACTGTCTGCTGCCAAAGAAACCTTGAGATTTTGAGGTTCCTCTTTAAAGTGTGGCCACTTTTCCTCTATGTCCATAAATTATGAACCATCCATAGGCATTTGAATAATGTCATCTTGACTCTTGCCGCATGCATGGTAATCCATAAATTGTGCCAAGTTATTGCACCTAAATAATCATTTCAAACGTGGAATAATGGGGATGTGATGAAGAACCTTGCAAGGGACCTTTTTTGTCACTTGATCATCTTGATATCTACTCATATGGCATTCAGGGCATTCTGTTGCATTTTTGTGTTCTTTATAATAAATAATATGATCTTCAAGACAAGCATCTATTGTTTGATACTCTATTCTAATATGTTTCATAGTGGCACATAATTCTCAGTACAAGTGAGGGAGAACATTTGATGGTGGTAATAGAAAGTCACCTATCAATCTACAACAAATCATATAAGTCATTACTATAAACAATCTTAATGGTACATGTTTCACCTTTTATAGACTATAATGACATATATGACAAACCTTAGCATACGTGACATTGCTATGTTGGATAAACCATTCATAACCTTCAAATTCACCAACAACAATACAACAAAGAGAAGAGTAGATTGGGAGCCTTCGTAAAGGGCCATGTCCACTTGGTCAAGTAGAGGTATACCATAGATGTTGCCAATTTCATCCTCATCATCTGGAGCAGCAGTAGCACCAGGAGCACCAGTACCAAATGTGTCAATGATCAATGCATTCGTACCATCATCTTCAAATGTGTTTTTTGGCACATGATCATCATCTTCCATGGGATCATGATCTTCAACTTCAATACACACACCTCCATGTTCCTCTATATTCACATTGGGGAGATCGACCTATATAAAAATGATGATAATCAAACCTCCTTCCATGGTTCATATGTATATTAATTGTGAAAATAATATAAAAAACAACTTACCACTAGATTATAATCAAACCCCCCTTCCATGTGACCATTCTCCCTACAATGTCTCTTTGTTGTTTTGATTTTGATTCTTTTTTTCTTTAAGTCGTTACACCTCTTGCATGGACAATAACATTTGTCATCGGCTTCTCTTTGAAAGTTCGACAACAATCTAGTGATTATCTCCCTATTTCGATTGAATTCCCTTATATTGTCTGACATGATCCTTAATGTGTATATCTACAAAATAAATTGGAGATGCCTCCTTTCATTAGCTTCATGTCACCTTCTCATAGCTTCTTATTTTTTGACAGATTTCACCAAAAGCTTTGTAGGAAACCAAGTAAGGGGTATTCTTGAGTTTAAACACATTTAGCTGCTACAACTGAATTATAAATCATGAATTCACTATAAAATTAAAACTAAATAGGGAGATTAGTAAGACATTTAGATTTGGTTTTAATAAGGTTTAATAAGTTTATTTAGATCATATCCCAAGGTCTTAGGATTCAAAAATATTAAGAAATGCTTCATTTGCAATGTTGTTAATTCAAATTTTTGAATAACAATGGTCACTTGTAAAAGGAGGGAAAAGGGGTTTTTATGTTTAATTAGTCTTAACATAATTTTCCAACCACCAAAGTTGGTTGAACAGACTTAGAGGAAGTTATAAATTATAGGATCAAGCCATTATACGACAATCAATTCATTAGATGCCATTAAACAACAGCATTAGATGCCATTAAACAATAGCATTAGATGCATAAGAAAAAATTAGATGCCATTAAACAATAGTCAATTTGGACATTGTACATAATTCGAACAATTACTTTTGATGCAATATTTGTGTGAAGAACAAGAACAAAATGGTGAATGAGTGTATTTGACAAAGATAAACATGAAACATTTTGTTGGGCTGATTGGGTTGGCCTAGTACCATTTACATGGTCTGGCTAGATATTAAATAGTGAGCTCATGAACAATGTATGATATCCTAGCTTGCAGCCCATGTTGGTGTCCAAAATGACACTTATGCATGGCCTTTTGGAATCTTATATTAAATTCAAAGACCTCCTCATTTTGATTCTTCTTTATATTATTGAATTCATTCAAGATAAAACCCTCATTTGTTTTATCTCCATAATGTTCCTTAAAACAATTTTTAAATTCATTCCATGACCCTATACTAGCATGGGGTAACCCTCTAAACCAATCCCTAGCATCCTCAATGAGGGATTGCACAAATAGCTTCATTATAACATCAACGGGCTCTATATTATAATCATCTATTACATCTATGAAATTTTTTAGATGTTCACATGTGACAACATTATTTCCAGTAAATTTAGGAAGCTTTTTTCTAATCTCATCAGGGATTACATTAGGATAACCAAGAATACCAAAGAAGGTAAGTTTTTTGTACCTTTCATGAATAAGAGCTCCCTGTGGTGGATCCATTCCTTGAGATGTAGATGTTCTTGTGTTTGAACCATCAGGAACCCTAGCAGCACCCGGCACACCATTTGCTTGAGCTGCATTGTTACCCTGATTTCCACCTTGCCCTAAGAAGGAAGCAACAACATGTGAAGGTCCTGAAGTATGCTTGAGAAAATCAATCTTTTTCCTAATTTCTGTAGTAGAAGCCTCCAACTCAGCTTTCTCTAGTTCTTTGTCCAATATCTCTTTCTTCCTTCTAGCTATCTCAAGGTCTGAGTCTAATCTTAGTCCTAGATCTGATGTTCTATCAATAATAGCTTGTTCATTGATCTAAACTCCAATGGCCTTCTGCTTTCCTTTATCCTTTGGCCTAGTTTCCTCATGTGTCTTTTGCACAATAGGCTATTCCTCTACCCTCTCAAGCTCTGGGACAAAGTTAATTGCCTCCAAATATAACAATTGCCTCTTTAGCTGATCAGCCTTGATCATAGCTTGTCTTACCTTTTCTTCTTTTTCTTTATCTCTTCACTGCATAATGGCAAGCTGCTCCTAAACTTTTCTCTCTAGTTCATAAACCTCTTCAAAGATCTCCTTAGAGTCAGGGAGAGTGGTCTAAGACTCATCATCTCCCACTTGAGTTTCATCTTCATACTGATTCAGTCCCAAGTCAATAGTAGCCTCTTCATATTCTGAATTGTCTTCTTCTTGACTAGGCTTGGCTTGGGTCTCTTGTCTAATATCTCTCTTGTTTCTCCAAGTCTAAGAAACACCTCTTCTTTTCTTTCCTCCCCTTGTCTGACTAGGCCTTGAAGTACTTGGAATACCTTCTTCCATTATATCTTCAGAATGCTACTTTTTCCAGGACCTAGTAGCTTTATAACTCATTCTACAAAATAAATCACTGACCAGTACTACTACCAAGATTTTTGAGTCACCACCCAAGTGTATTGGGAATATTATAAGATGGTTTTCTTGACTTCAAAAAATGCTCAAATGAGTTAAAGATACAAGGGACAAGGATAACCCTATTTTCCAATGATGACCTACTGGTTAAGATGAACATGCATAACACTTCCCCAGTAGAGTCACCATCTTGTTGATGTCCAAAATGATGATTTTTCTCAAAAGGATGCCAATATACCATCAGATGGATTTTAGGAATGGTTAGCTCCAAAATTATTATGAGGTCTTAGGGTAATTGGACCAACTATAGAGACAAGACTGCCCTCTTCTGCTTCTGGCTCTGCAAAACCAAGGCAGGTGCACCTAACCTAGTATTAAAATAGACTTCATACACCAAGAACTAGGTTCATATAACAAATGACTGGATAGTAAGAGGGTACTAAATGATAACCACACATTCATTGACTCCTCTTCACTATGGGATAGGACCTCAAACAACCAAATACTAAAAATCTAAAGGATGGTTCTTAATCTTATATGTTTGAATCATAACAATCTAAGTCAGGATCTATCAACAAGGAAATACTCATCTAGGCCAGTGCCTCATCCATTGGGAAAATTTTCTTAGATAGATCACACACACACACACACCAGCATTATATCTGAGATTCAAAGTCATAAACACATCTATAATCTCCTTTACTACTTATATGAAATCCTCACATAGACAAGAGATAGACCTATGTCTCATCTAAAGCATAATTTAATCTAATCCTTGATTAGAACTGAAGAATGAAGACACATACACAAACAAGTATGCAGTGAACTACAAAGTTCAAAATCTATCTACAATGACATAGAGGAGAGATAAGAGTCATATATTTGTATTAAGTTTGAAGAATCCTTAAGTGCATACAATCCATCTAAATAAATAAGCTTGCAAACTACAGCTTAAAACCTACAACTTTCTCTCAATTGTTGACAAAAGCTAAAGTAGAGCATTACAATTCAGACTGGGCAGAGGACTCACAATCAAAAAAGCTTGAATACCTAACTCCCAATGCCACAAAAATGATCATGAAAATCCCTTTATACCAGGGTTACATTACAAGCACAATGATCATTTCAAATTTCAAAATTTCAAAATCACCTAACCCGACCAAGAAATTAACATAGACATGACAAGGGGTTAAGCCACAACAAGAAGCTCAAATAGTCCAATCAACCAGCTGCAAACACTTCTCAAGCCAAGATTGTAATCATTCCTCAAGGTACAAATCCATCTACAAACAACTATCAAGCACCCTGGACCACACTATAAATCATTTCTCACCAAACAGGGTCTTTTCTGCATTCAATTTCAGTCCTTCTCAGTCACTGGAAATGTTCACAAAGATTCAAAAATGAAGGAAAATGGTCACAATGCACTCGTGGGCTTTAAGCCTTTTAACCATTTTCCCCCAGCTGCGCAGCTGCGCGGTCACTAACCTAACCGCCACAGGAAACGGGCTCCAAAATATGCTTGGTCGCATGATCACATAACCCAAAAATGGGTTATGCGAACATGCGACAGCCCGCTATCCACTTGCCTTCTCATAACTACCAATGCCGCTACTTGCGACAACAGGGTTTGTCTCATGTTCACAAGCTGGGAAACTAGCCTACGCGAACATGCGACAAGCCGCAAACATCCAACCTACCGGCTATCAAAACACTGTTGAGAAACCCCACTTGGGCCCGCGTTCAAATCCACCATCCCGCCAGCATGGACCAACCGGAAACTACCATGACACCACCTACCAGCGAGACCACCGAGAAAATACAGACGGGCCCTAGGGACATGTGGTGCCCTGTCGCATGATTGCATAGCTCAGAAATGGGCTATGTGAACATGCGACCACATGCCAACCTCAGCCAACGTAACCGCCACCACAACCGTCACCGCAACCGCTAACTGATTGCAACCAACACCACTCTACCGATGGGCCCCAGGAACACGTGGCAAGCGGTCGCATGATCCCATAGCCAAAAACTAGGCTATGTGACCATGAAACAACCAATCACAGGCTGCCACATGTCCACCTCTGACAGCGGGCCCATAATGAACACACCCATCAGCACCCAATTAGACGGTGGGCACATGATCGCATGGGGTGAGAATATTCCATGTGATCACACACCGACTGTAGATCTTTTTATCTCTAACACTGGGCCTCACTGACAAGTCACCACCACATGGACCAATCGGACATAACCCTTACCTTTTAGAGGATCGGACGGTTGTCACAAAAGTGCATAGCCTTGACAAATCCTTTGCACTTTAATGACAACTGTTGATGCTTTGAAATGTCAGGACCCTCTGCCCAATCTAGAAACCAGGTCCCACCACACATCGCGCTTGTGCACTAAGGAAAATTTGATCACAAGCCACTGAATAGGACTAGGACCCACATGACTAGGTGGCAAGCGGTCGCATGATCGCATGTCAGAAAATTCTGACATGCGGCCATGCAATAGCTAATCAAGAAGAGTCTGGACTCACCATCCAGTCAGACATGCGTAGTTAAGACAAAGTCAAAAACACACAAAGTTTTCGGCACCAAAGCCTGAAAGCAAAGGGTCAAAAATGATGCAGGTTTTCAGCAAAAGATCAAAAACACATAGGAATAACAACAGACCGAAAGGTGACAGGGAAGCCGAAAACAACATGGGTTTTCGAAAACACTGCATGTTTTCGACACTATGGCAAAATTTTAAAGTTTTCTCCTGCGGACGTCAAAATTTTGATAACTTTCAAGGTTTTGCACATTAGGAGATGTAGTTTGGACTGAAGCAAGGTGACAGCAATAAAGAGCACAAGGTAGGACACTTAACAAAAAGATGCAGGGGAGAGGCCAATCTCACAAGATTTTGCAATGACTGGAAAAATGGCCTAACAGCCCGCGAGTCATCAAGACATTTTCTTATGAAATGATCATAAATGGGGAGTACCAAATAGTGAATATCAATAGCAAAACAAATAAAGAGAGATCAAACACTTCACACAATGCCTTGAAGGTAATAGAAATGATGCCCTATCTCTCAAAGCTCGCAGGTCATCAAGCATTCCAAATGAAAAGATGTAAACAATGTCAGTATTAAATAGTGAGCTCATGAATAATGTATCATGCCCTAGCTTGCAGCAGCCCATGAGCCACCAAGACATTTCCTCATGAAATGATCATAAAAAAGGAGTACCACATAGTGTATTATTTTATTACTGATGTCCCTATTTGATCTAATAGCATCAATATAACAAATAGAGCACTAGCCAATCAAATAGGGACATGAGGTGCTCAAATAGTGAGCTCATAAAACAATATATTTAGTCTTAATAAAATCTTAAAAAGAAAAAAATATTGTGTGAAGTGTTTGATCTCTCTTTATTAGTTTTGTTGTTGATATTCACTATGTGATACTCCCCGTTTATGATCATTTCATGAGAAAATGTCTTTATGGCTTGTGGGTTGCAAGCTAGGGCATCATGCATTATTTATGAGCTCACTGTTTGAGCACTGGTCAATCAAATAGGGACATGAGGTGCTCAAACAATGAGCTCATAAACAATGCATGATGCCCTAGTTGTAGGTAGTTGTCTCTTCTATAATGATGGAGGAGTGAAAGGTAATGATCAATGAAGTTGCTGCTATTAGATCATACATTAATACACTTACTATTTTGAATTTGAGCTAGAGCATCATCCAATGTTATTGCTATCATTGCATTCTTGCTACTGTTGTGCACCATATATTGTTTTATACACTATTTATTTCATTGAGACTATGAACTATTGTAGTTGACTATATTCTTTTGGGATCTGATCTATTGTAGTTGTTTCTTTTTTCTTTGAATCATTGTCTACAATTACTATTGATGCAATATTTGTGTGAAGAAAAAGAACAAAATTGTGAATGAGTATATTTGACAAAGATAAACATGACACATTTTATTGGGCTGATTGGGTTGGCCTAGTACCATTTACATGGCCTAGCTAGATATTAAACAGTGAGCTCATAAACAATGTATGATGCCCTAGCTTGCAGCCCAAGAGCCATCAAGATATTTCCTCATGAAATGATCATAAACAAGGAGTACCACATAGTGAATATCAATAGCAAAACAAATAAAGAGAGATCAAACACTTCACACAATGCCTTGAAGGTAATAGCAATGATGCCCTAGCTCTCAAAGCTCACGAGTCATCAAGCATTCCAATGAAAAGATGTAAATAATGCCAATATTAAATAGTGAGCTCATAAACAATGTATGATGCCCTAGCTTGCAGCCCACGAGCCATCAAGATATTTCCTCATAAAATGATCATAAACAGGGAGTACCACATAGTGAATATCAATAGAAAAACAAATAAACTGAGATCAAACAGTTCACACAATGTCTTGAAGGTAATAGAAATGATGCCCTAGCTCTCAAAGCTCGTGGGTCATTGAGCATTCCAAATGAAAAGATGTAAACAATGCCAGTATTAAATAGTGAGCCCATAAATGATGTATGATGCCCTAGCTTGCAGCCCACGAGCCATCAAGACATTTCCTCATGAAAGGATCATAAACAGGGAGTACCACATAGTGAATATCAACAACAAAACAAATAAAGAGATATCAAACACTTCACACAATGCCTTGAAGGTAATAGAAATGATGCCCTAGCTCTCAAAGCTCGCAAGTCATCAAAAATTTAAAATGAATAGATGTAAACAATGCCAGTATTAATCAGTGAGCTCATGAACAATGTATGATGCCCTAGCTTGTAGCCTGCGAACCATCAAGATATTTCCTCATGAAAAATCATAAACAGGGAGTACCACATAGTGAATATCAACAACAAAACAAATAGAGAGAGATCAAACACATCACACAATGCCTTGAAGGTAATAGCAACGATGCTCTAGCTCTCAAAGCTTGTAGGTCATCAAGCATTAAAAATGAAAAGATATAAATAATGTCAGTATTAAACAGTGAGCTCATAAATAATGTATGATGCCATAGCTTGAAGCCCGCAATCCATCAAGATATTTTCTCATGAAATGATCATCAATAGGGAGTACCACATAGTGAATATCAATAGAAAAATAAATAGAGAGAGATCAAACACTTCACATAATGCCTTGAAGGTAATAGCAATGATGCCCTAGCTCTCAAAGCTCGCGGGTCATCTAGCATTCCAAATGAAAAGATGTAAAAAATGTCAGTATTAAACAGTGAGCTCATTAAAAATGTATGATGCCCTAGCTTGCAACCTACAATCCATCAAGACATTTCCTCATGAAATGATCATAAATGGGGAGTACCTCATAGTGAATATCAATAGAAAAATAAATAGAGAGAGATCAAACACTTCACATAATGCCTTGAAGGTAATAGCAATGATGCCCTAGCTCTCAAAGCTCATGGGTCATCTAGCATTCCAAATGAAAAGATGTAAACAATGTCAGTATTAAACAGTGAGCTCATTAAAAATGTATGATGCCCTAGCTTGCAACCTACAATCCATCAAGACATTTCCTCATGAAATGATCATAAATGGGGAGTACCACATCATGAATATCAACATCAAAACTAATAAAGAGAGATCAAACACTGCACACAATGCCTTGAAGGTAATAGAAACGATGCCTTATCTCTCAAAGCTCGCGCGTCATCGAGCATTCCAAATGAAAAGATGTAAACAATGCCAGTATTAAGCAGTGATCTCATGAACAATGTATGATGCCCTAGCTTGCAGCCCGCGATCCATAAAGACATTTCCTCATGAAATGATCATATACAAGGAGTACCACATAGTGAATATCAATAGAAAAACAAATAAAGAGAGATCAAACACTTCACACAATGCCTTGAAGGTAATAGCAATGATGCCCTAGCTCTCAAAGCTCGCAGGTCATCAAGCATTCCGAATGAAAAGATGTAAAAAATACTAATATTAAACAGTCAGGTCATAAACAATGTATGATGCCCTAGCTTGCAGCCCATGAGCCATCAAGACATTTCGACATGAAATGATCATAAAAAGGGAGTACCACCTAGTAAATATCAATAGCAAAACAAATAAAGAGAGATCAAACACTTCACACAATACCTTGAAAGTAATAGAAATGATGCCCTAGCTCTCAAAGCTCATGGGTCATCGAGCATTCCAAAGGAAAAGATGTAAACAATGCCAGTATTAAACAGTGAGCTCATGAACAATGAATGATACCCTAGCTTGCAGCCCATGAGTCATCAAGATATTTCCTCATGAAATGATCATAAATAGGGAGTACCACCTAGTGAATATCAACAACAAAACAAATAAAGAGAGATCAATTACTTCACACAATGCCTTGAAGGTAATAGAAACAATGCCCTAGCTCTCAAAGCTCGCGGGTCATCAAGCATTCCAAATAAAAAGATGTAAACAATGTCAGTATTAAGCAGTGAGCTCATAAACAATGTATGATTGCCTAGCTTGCAACCCAGAAGCCATAAAGGCATTTCCTCATGAAATGATCATAAACGGGGAGTACCACCTAGTGAATATCAATAGCAAAACAAATAAAGAGAGATCAAACACTTCACGCAATGCCCTGAAGGTAATAGAAATGATGCCCTAGCTCTCAAAGCTCACAAGTCATCAAGTATTCAAAATGAAAAGATGTAAACAATGCCAGTATTAAACAGTGAGCTCATGAACAATGAATGATGCCCTAACTTGCAGCCCGCGAGACATCAAAACATTTCCTCATGAAATGATCATAAGCGGGGAGTACCACATAGTGAATATCAATATCAAAACAAATAAAGATAGATCAAACACTTCACACAATATATGTTATTTTATAAGATTTTATTGAGACTAAATATATTGTTTTATTAAGATTTTATTAAGACAATGTATTGTGGGTTAGTTTTATGTTGTTTTATAAGATATTTATTAAGACTAAATATATGATGTAAACTCAATATAACAAACATTGCACCAGTCAATCAAATAGGGACATGAGTTGCTCAAACGGTGAGCTCATAAACAATGTATGATGCCCTAGCTTGCAGCCCATGAACCATCAAGACATTTCTTAATGAAATGATCATAAACAAGGAGTACCACATAGTGAATATCAACAACAAAACAAATAAAGAGAGATCAAACACTTCACACAATGCCTTGAAGGTAATAGCAAAGATGTCCTAGCTCTCAAAGCTCACGGGTCATCGAGCATTCCAAATGCCAAGATGTAAACAATTTCATCTAGACATGTGTACTATGAGCTTTCCTACAACAAATGGACTTGTGATGATTTTCACAATAGTACATGTGTTGAAGGAAAGCTCAAAGTACTGCTTAGGAAAATATGAATGTTCATCACCTGTGCATATCAGAGTTGATCAGAGAAGGCATATGCACAAAAAAACAAATAAAGAGAGGTCAAACACTTCACACAATGCCTTGAAAGTAATAGAAATGATCAAACATTTCAAAATAGGGACATCAGCCATACACTTCTAAAATGAACTATGCTATAGAACATGGGTGTGTGTTAATGTGATTCAAAAGCTATTATGGAAGATTATTTTATTATTGAGATAAGGATATCTTAATTCTATAAGAATAAATATTTTGAGAAATATTTGAATTTAATTTTGACAATAACATGAGGAGTGGATATATTTCAAGCTTCAATGAGACTTCATACCACACACTGTTCATAGATTACATTAAATGCATTATTTACGCTTGTATTGGTGGGAAAACTCTTGAAAATGTACAAAAGAGATTGCATTCAACCATGTTGTTTACATGACACATGTAGTTTACCTCCAGCCTAAATTAGCATTGCATACAAATCTACAAATGGTGTGTGGTACGAAGCTTCGTTCAAGCTTGAAAATGATAAGTATTATGATGTTGAGGTATGGCATGGTAAGCACAAGTATAGTTTCTCGTAAGCTGCTATTGGTATTTTTTTTTTTCAATAGTTGCAAAATCCAGCTTCTCCAATACTTACACGTATGTATACATTTTGTGCTTGGTTTTAATGTCATGTAAATTTGAAAGAAATGGTCATAATATTTAAGAGCAAAAAGTATGGCATTTTAAACAAGTATGCATATACATTATATAACAAGAGTGATATATTTTAATGGAAACACTTAATGAGAAGGATGCCTATACAACATGAGGAGTGATATATTTTAATGGCAGTGGACATGGAAATTGTAGTGAAACTCTGTAATTTATTATTGTAAGTGGACATAGAAATTGTAGTGTAAGTAGTAGGATGATTGTAAGTAGACATAGAAATTGCAATGAAACTCTATAATTTATTATGGCTAAGTGTTGTATATCCATAGTCAATGTCTATTTAAACTTTATGATACTTTTATATTTTGTATTAAATGATGATAAATACATATGGGTTTCTTCCTTTTGCAACAGTTTATATTCTGATACTTATATCTTGAATTGTCAAATGACCAATGAGTGATAATTTCAAAAGTGTATCATAATTAAAAGCATGTTAATTCATATTGTACTTAATCTGAATGCCACTGTGTAATATTTAACTTATGATATTAATCTTAATATATCCCTATGAAGATATCCCTATTTTATTATTGATGTCCCTATTTACATATTTTTATCAAATGACCAAAAAACATCAAGAATGGTCTTATATGGTCACTAATAGCCAACTTTCAGAAGAATATGAATGATTGCAAATATACATAAGTGGATGAACATAAATAATGAAGGTACCAGACATTGCCTAAAGTAATGAAGTGTTGACCTGGGGTTTAATCCAATATGCTCTTGTATGATCCAAAACGTGCAAGGAAGGAAAAGATGGGGTTAGATCCAAAGGATCTAAGCAATGTCTAGCACCATATTATTGATCCTCATCTACAATTATGCATGTGCATAGTCAAGCCATACATAGACTTAACAACATGGTAGCATTGATCCAATAACAGAAAATACATTACAAATGTCAAGCTCACGGTCTCAATGAAATAAATAGTGTATAAAACAATCTATGGTGCACAACAGCAACAAGCATGCAATGATAGCAATAACATTGCATGATGCCCGAGCTCAAATTCAAAAAAGTAAGTGTATTAATGTATGCTTGCATGATGCCAGATATTAAATAGTGAGCTCATGAACAATGCAAGTATTAAACAGTGAGCTCATGAATAATGTATGATGCCCTAGCTTGCAACCCGCAAGCTATCAAGACATTTCTTCATGAAATGATCGTAAACAGGGAGAACCGCATAGTGAATATCAATAGAAAAACAAATAAAGAGAGATCAAACACTTCACACAATGCCTTGAAGGTAATAGAAATGATGCCCTAGCTCTCAATGCTCACATGTCATCAAGAATTCCAAATGAAAAGATGTAAACAATGCTAGTATTAAATAGTGAGCCCATGAACAATGTATGATGCCCTAGCTTGCAGCCCACGAGCCATCAAGACATTTCCTCGTGAAATGATCATAAGCGGGGAGTACCACCTAGTGAATATCAACAACAAAATAAATAAAGAGATATCAAACACTTCACACAATGCCTTCAAGGTAATAGAAGCGATTCCCTAGCTCTCAAAGCTCGTGGGTCATTAGGCATTCCAAATGATAAGATGTAAACAATACAAGTATTAAACAGTGAGCTCATAAATAATGTATGATGCCCTAGCTTGCAGCTCGCGAGCCATCAAGATATTTCCTCATGAAATGATCACAAACAGGGAGTACCACATAGTGAATAGCAACAACAAAACAAATAAAGAGAGATCAAACACTTCACACAATGCCTTGAAGGTAATAGTAATGATGCCCTAGCTCTCAAAGCTCGCAGGTCATCGAGAATTCCAAATACTAATTAAGATGTAAACAATGTCACTATTAACAATTCTATCAAATAAACAATGCCACTGAAATTGAGTTAATGAGAAGACAAAGCTTGAATGCCTACCTCAAGTGTCAGTGCTAGGTAAAAGTACAAAGTTGTGTCAAACTAGAGGACATTTGTAATGGTTCTAGCTGAAATAGTTTCAGCCAGAATAAGTCCAGCTAGATCGGTTTTGGCCGGACATACATGGTGCACATGAGGTGCCATGTGACGTCGATGTGACGGGGGAGTTTCGGTCGAAATGGTTTTAGCTGGAAGGGTTCTGGATGAAACCATTCCATGAAAAACTATATAAACCCCTAAAATGGGTTTGGTGGCTCATTGTTTGGTCGCTGGGGGGTTCGGCTAAACCTAGTCCGGCCGAACCCCCCTAATTGGCATCGCATGTGGAAGCCAAATAAGCAAAAAAAGGTGTCACAGTAGTTCTCAATTCTGGACCTGAATTCTCTATCAAAATTTACCTTCTCTAAAATCTAAAAATACCCTTTTGTAGAGCTCAGAGTCAAGATTATGGTCATGTAATTTTTATTATGTTTTTGATTTCATATAATATATTATAAGTGAAAAATACTTCAAGTAGGTATTTTAACAGTTAAGAACACGCTAGTTCAAATAATATTAAAAATAACAAATCATGTTAGAAAAATTTAAAACTTATATTTAACACTAGAGGAGAGAGTCCTCTTCAAGAATATATAAAAAAAAAATTTAATGGTGTAGATTTGATAGGGAAAATTTGACATGAACAAAAAATTGTTTATTTCGGGTAACACCGACTTTGGATAGTTATAACAAACAAAATATATAGTGAAATCAAATCTTTCTTTTTTTATGCACTAGCTATACATGTTATCTAAAACATATAATGGAATCAAAGCAAAAAAGATATTATTTACATATAGTTTGTTAACGCAAACTAGACCCTAGATTTTCAGCATATTTTAGCAATAAAAGATGGACTTTAAAAAGTAAAAAACTATGTCAATTTTTGTTCAAATTTTTTTTAAAAAATTATAAGCATAAACTTCATCAAATTTTACACATTTCATTTGTTTACATCATCTTCAAATTCTAAACACAAATGCCACTTTTATGTCGTTAAAGTTGAAACATTTGCATGTTGTCATCATTTTCCTTTATAAAAGTGTGACATAGGTTTGTACTTTTACCCTACTCTCTTCCTAAACAGTTCTGGCCTCTTCGCTCGTGCATGCCAAACTTGGATGCCCTGATTGCGCCATGTAGAAATGTAGTGTCATCTTCACGATAGCTCTTCGAATTCACAAATTACAAATGAAACTTCCTTTTTCTTTCTTTTTTGTTTATCAACAAATGGGTGTCGCAATTATGACACTAGTGTCTCTATTATGACATCATCGGGGCAACTTGCAAAAAAAATACAAAAAACATACACAAATTGTAGTGGCATCGCAAATTGGCATCAAAATTTGACCCCAAATGTTGTAATGTGTAGTACCATTTGATAAATTGGGGATAGAATTTGTCAGTCCTATTGAGCCATCCTCGCAAGGTAAATCTTATATCCTTGTATGCACCGATTATGTTACCAAATGGGTCGAGGCCAATCCTATGAAGCACCCTAGAGATAACAATGTTTCTAAGCTCCTCTATGAGTTTATTTTCACAAGATTTAGTGTGCCTAGGGAGTTGCAGTCTGATCAGGGTCCTCAATTTACTTCTAATTTAATAGCTTCTTTAAAGGAAGAATATAAAATTCGGCATGGTAAATCCTCGTCTTATCATCCCCAAGAAAATGGCTAGGTAGAAGTTACAAACAGGGAGCTAGAATCCATTCTTACCAAGACCGCAACACTCCATAAGAAGGATTGGGCCACATGACTTCACGAAGCTCTTTGGGCTTACAGGACTACCTGGAAATCTACAATAGGCTTCACTCCATTTGAGCTTGTCTATGGTCGGTCAGCTATCATGCCTATAGAATTTGAACTTAAAACATTAAGGACAACTCTTGACCTTGGTCTGGATCTCACTGCAGCACAGTAGGAATGAATTATGAGTTTGAATGGACTTGATGAATGGTGCAAATATGCCTTGCATAGTACATGATTGGTCCAACAATAGTGAAAGAAATGGCATGGTAAGTTTATTAAGGATAGAGTCTTTTCTATTGGTAACTGGGCACTTCTTTATGACTCTTGGTATTAGCATAATCCTGGGAAGTTTCAAATTCATTGGTTAGGCCCATATTAGATTTTTGATGTGTTTCCCAATGGCACGGTCCGACTTTCTACTATTGATTCTGTTTAGTTCAAGTTGCTAGTAAATGGTCACAGCTTGAAATTGTATCACAAACTGCAAAGTAAAGCTAAGTTCCTACAACAGTTCTCCTCTACCGATGGCGACATATTTCTTGCAGCCTCTGGAAATGAGCCTTTCACTCATTTACATTCTTCACTTTAAAAAAGTTCTTGTCACTCCCATAATAAAAGCTTTCTTGATGAAAGTTCTTTCTCTACAATAAAATTCCACTTCATTTCTTGTCTTTCACCCATCCATTTCATAATTCTCCATCCATGGATAATGACAATGCTGCCCTCAGCAAAATTTTAGGTTCATACACTATCTGAGGTATTTATTCCTTAATTTATTTTTCAAATTTTTAACTATGCCTCGTCACATATGCAAGTGTGGGACCACTTTCCTAATTAAGATGGCGAGGAGTTATATCATTTTTTTTGTCTTACGTATTCATAAAATCTTTATGTTTTATTCTTTTGTCTTGTGTGTACTTTACACTTCTTGTCATGATTTGACAATCTTTAAGAGTTGTGTGCTATGTTATTATTTTGCACATATCAAGTGAGGGTGGGAAGTACGTGCTAAGTATGAAGTTTGTGGTTATGTAATTATGAGTAGTTAAGGTGTGAGATATTCTTGATTTGCACTCATATTTACACTAGAGCTCATTTCTAAAATGCTAGAACTTTAAGTATTTGAAATTTTCTTGTAACTTGTCAATTCAGCCAATTCAAAAACTCCTTGCCCAAGCCTTATTTTAGAGTGTTTAAATTTTTGCAACTTCATTTTGGGTAAATTGACAATTTGAAGATGGGGGCCGACCTTATCCATAAGGAACCCACAATGTACAATATCTTGTTAGATGATCAAGCTTGTAGGCCATATTTCTAAGTGATAGAATGGCTTGATTACATCTAGAAGCTCACCAGTTGGGACGATGAGGTTGCTTTGCAATTTCTGAGAACATTGAAAGAAGGAGCAGTCATAGTCAAGGGGTTAAGGGTATCATTTTCATAGGAAGTGGTGGTGGATGTCATGGGGTTGCCGTAGGAAGGGGAAGAATTTGCAAAAAGTCTTGATCTGACAACATCTAGGGTGCAATTTACCCTTCATTCAGACCCACCTCTGGAAATTGACAAAAAAGAAAGGTACATTTAGAATGTCTTTACCAAACCCATTTAGACAGTGTTCAGTTCATGTTATCAAGTATTTCACTTGTGAGGGATGGTGGTCATACTTAAATTCAATTCATTTCAAGTTTTTGAGTTGTCTACGACATGAAAATAGACCCATAAACATTCCTAGCTTCATGTTCAACATTTTGAAGAAGCAGGCTACTTTGGTACAAGAAGGTAAACTTCACTCTATTTTACATCATTTTTTGGTTAGTTAATAGTTGAAAAGGCCTTGAGGGAACAATCAAAATTATCCTGGGAGGAATTTCTGTTGCAAGGGTTTAAAGAACCAACTCTAGAGCCTATTGGGTGAAGGGTTGGGTAGAGAATTCAAACTAACAAAAGGGTTAGGAAAATTATTGTAGAACTTGGACTAGGACCTTGCTCTAAGAAGAAGTCTAGGGTTAGAACTCCTGAGGGTTCCCCTCACTCCTCTACTTCAAAGTCAGTCCAGAATGAGGAAGAAGAGAAGACTTCTGCAGAGAAGTCTACTCACGTGTCAAAAAGTGTTTCTCGGAGGAACAAAGGAAAGAAAAATAGTCCTAGCTCTAGTTAGCAGACAAAGGAACAATCTCCTATAGCCCCAAGAACTTCTAGGAAGAGGAAAATTCCAGAGAAAAAGGAAGAAACTCTATTGAGAAGGAGTAATAAAAAGAAGCAAAATGAGACTACAGATATACCACTAGAAGGATTAAATATTGAACCCAAGACCTCTAAGTAAAAGGAAGAGGAACCCAAGAATATGCAGCAGGAAACACTTGAGAATTTTCCTGAGGTTAAGCAAGAGTAGGTTCTTGTGAAAAAAACAAATAAAGAATGCATAATCATTGATGATGACTCTAGCTCTGAGGATCAAGCTTATGTATTCTGAAGAAGAAGTTCCTTCTCTAGGGGTCCTCAGACAAATGATAGTTGCAGTGACTCAGAAAATGAAGACTTGTCTAAGGGATGTTATATGATGGAGGAAGAGGAACCAAGATTGTCTCCTGCAACAAAGAAGAATTTATATGAAGAAAACCTTGATGTTGATATGGATCTTGTTAATAAAGTAGTGGAGCAAGTTTTAAGTGAGGGTTTGGATGCATTATCCTCTATTGCATAGCAATGAGCTATAATACTGAGAGATCTATGGTGATATGGACAAATCCTATAAAAGGGATCAGTTTAAAAAATGGTAAGTCCCCTGTTCTTAATTCAGTAGAAAATTCTTGTATCAGTTCTATGTCAGATCAGTCTAATTCTGTGTCCTTGTTGTCCATTATTTTTTAGTTATCTAAGCAATTGGTTTCAGAAAGAGAACAATGGAAACAATAAAGGCAATAGTTGAATAGGGTCATAGATTAGCATTATCAGGAGACTCTTATGCAAGAAGAAAAATAAGAACAACTACAGGTGAAACTTAGTAAAGTCACATCTCTTATTCCTGAGTTAATGGGTTGTAGGTCCCCATCTCCTAAATATTCCCTATTCCTAAAAGAACAACTATTAAATTACCAAATGACTTGTGTCATGCAAGAGAGGTCCCCATCATTGCAAGACCCTATGCAATTTCTAAGGCTTTTAATAATTCTCCTGCAGCCATTAAGAATTTGTTGTGTGAATTATTTCTCCATAACTTGGCAGTTCCAAATGATCGAGTCTAGAATCCCTTACTGTATGTTGGGGATATCCAGCTTAGGGCTCTTATATCTTGGATTCAGAATGAGATCAATTAGTAATCTCAAGCTAAGTTATACAGAGAATTGGAGGAAGAGATTCCCCTATATCTGAGACCAGAAGCTAAAGACCCCAAAACCTGTTATTATGATTGGTTGAGAATTACACCCTCAGATTCATGTAGTAAGCTCATTTATCAACTTAGGAATGCAACATTTGATGAATATGAACATCTAGTTAATTCTGAGTTTCCTGAAGCTAGCAATGTCATCCAATGACATTAGATTAGTTTAACAAAGGAGCTAAGAGCTGAGGAGCCACATTCACCCCTTAATTTTAGCATGGCAAATAGGCATGCACCTTGGTACATCTCTTTGGGGAGAGCATGATAGAGTTTTTGGATTCCACTTACTTTTCAGCCACCATTGCTAATGTCTCCTTTATTAGAAAATTCAAAGAGCTTAGACAATTATGACATGAAGGGAGAAGTGGATAGGTGGGAAAGGCATAGGGAGACCAAAAGAATTTTCTAGAGCTTTTCTAAGGGAAGTGTTGGACAGAAGTCAGCTGCATATTATAGGATGCCAGCCACACTCAAGAACTTCATGTTTGATGTGGGACCAGCAAAAAGTTAAGCTGGGGGGCAATGATGAGCCCAATTTATGGATTGTTTTGTTTATGATTTTCTGGTTTAGACTTAAGTGTCTCATGGGTTTTCATAAACAATATTCAAACTTTCTATGTTTCTATGCTATGACTATGTGTGTATTTGGTGCTTTTAAGACTAAAGAAATATGTTGAATATATATAGACTAAGTGGATATTATGATGAAATTTGGTATTTCTTTCCTCTCTGCATTAATGGGTAGTGTTCTTGTAGCCATGTGATGAGGATACACTAAAATAGGAAAGCTCATCATGGATATTTATCTTGGATTTGTGTTCCAAGTTTTGGTGCGCTAACCTCTTGTAGGGAATGATTAAGTCAAAAAGTAATAAAGACTCAACATCGAAGTGGCTTCATCAAGTTGAGTAACTATTTTTAGGTTTCATTATGGTTCCACTACTTCCAATCAGTAGAAATTGTCATTGCAAACTAGGTCAATTCAATTACCAGGACTTTTCAATGGAATCCAGTGCTCAAGCATTCCTATATTCTTGTGAATTTGAATGCAGCTTATTCCTTCGTAAATGATGCTTTCTCTTTTGTAACTAAAAATTTGTTATCCCCATGTAATGGAGGATCCTAGTTCTTAGGAGTTCTATTTTTCAAGTTGTTCTTAAATAAACTAGAATTTTTTATTCCTAGTTAATTAGATGTTTAGGGAATCTATTTTGTAATGCAGTAAAGAAGTGAATACACTTTAACATTCCATCGTGTATCTATGTTGATGTTTACATGAATGAATAGATGATATCTTCAGATTCTAGTCTTTGATTTTTAAATCCATTCACTCTTCCGTGGGGGCCCACATGGAAGGTGAACTCTGTTCATGCTTAAGTAGGATCTAGTCTTAAATTTCTTTGAAGTTGTTTAACAATGTTGTTCCTGCAGCCATTGGTAGTAGAACCATTGACTGTTTCCTATAGCATAGGTTTACTATTAAAGCATTGTTAGTTTATTTTTGAAGCATTCCCTTAAGTGCTAAGTTAAGTTGTCGTTCAATTCCTAGCATAGATTTCTTGCAGCAATTCCTTTGCTTTAGTAATGATGAATTTTGAGATGAACTAGAGCATATACTTTGCAGTCACCATTTCAAGTTTATGCTCCTGGATTGATAAATCTAATGAAGTTTAGCATGATATTCTAACTAGATAATTGATGCTAGTAACCATAGAATCACTGTGAAAGGATATCCAATCCTTGAAATTACTAAGGTGTTATACTGACTAACCACTCTATCTCTATATTTCTGATTACTTTTCTCCATCTTATGTTTCACATCTTCATTCAATGTATTCATGTAATCAAAAAACTTTACTCCTTCAGTACTTCTCTTTCCTTCATCAGCAATATCCCTCAAATCTAATATAACTCTCGGTTGTATGCTAATTTACAATCTCAAAATGGGTTTTCCAGTACTCCTATTCACTAAATTATTGTATTCAAACTTTGCTTGTGCCAACATAGAATCCCAATTACTCGGTGTGTCTCCAACTAAACATCTCAAAAGATTACCCAAACTTCTATTCACAACTTTTGTCTGTCCATCAGTCTGTGGGTGAAATGTAGAACTATATTTCAACTCTGTGCCAAACTTTCTCCAAAGGGTCTTCCAAAAGTATCCAACAAATTTACTGTCTCGGTCAGAGATGATACTCCTTGATAATCCATGTAATCTAACCATTTCTTTAAAGAAAAGATCTACTATATGTACTGCATCTGATGTTTTTCTACAGGGTATAAAATGTCCCATTTCAAAAAATCTATCCACAAAAACAAATATAGAATTATTACCTCTCACTATCTTTGGTAGGCCAAGAAAAAAATCCATACTGATATCAATCCAAGGTTTCTCAAGAATAGAAATTGGTGTATACAATCTAGTATTCTGACTTACTCCTTTTACAACTTGACAAATTCCACAAATTTTCATAAATTTCTAAACATCCTTATACAACTGTGGCCAAAAGTATTTCTCCTCAAAAAATTCAATGTTTTTTCAACACCAAAATGTCCAGCCAAACCACTAATATGTTTCTCCTTTATCAAATCAGTTCTCATTGATCCTCTCGGTATACACAACTAAATACCTTTAAACAACATACCTCCTTGAATGAAATATTCTTCCCATTTAGTACTCGGTTGATCTTGAATAGGTGCTCTACACTTTTTGTACATCTTAGAAAAATCAAGATCAAATTCATATGAATCTCTCATGTTATCAAAACCAAGAACTTCAATTTTTATCTCGTTCATCAAAGATCTTCTTCTACTCAATGCATCAGCAACTCGATTAGTGACTCCACTCTTATGCTTTATCACAAATGTATAACTCTACAAATATTCAACCCATTTCATATGTCTCTGATTTGACTTATTCTAACTACCCAAATACTATAATGCTTTATGATTGGTGTACAAAAAATATTCTCTTGGTATCAAATAATGTCTCCATTTCTTCAGGGCTTGAACAATAGCATAGAATTATTGATCATACACAAAATATTTCCTTTTTGAATCATTCAACTTTTCACTAAAGAAAGCAATAGGTTTACCTTCTTGACTCAAGATAGCTCATATTGCACTACCACTTCCATCACATTCTACTTGAAATACCTTATTGAAATCAAGCAATGCTAACATAGGCAATTCAGTAACCTTCTACTTTAGTGTCTCAAAACTTTTTTCAGCTCCATGTGTCCACTTGAATTCTCTTTTATTTTCTTGCATAGTCTCATTCATAGCATCACAAATTGAACTGAAATTCCTAATGAACTTTCGATAAAAACTTGCCAAACTATGAAATGATCTTACCTCACTAGAATTCTTAGGTGTAGACCAATTCAAAATAGCTTCAACCTTTTCAGGATCCATCTTCAAACCATCAGCTAGAATCACAAATCCCAAATACACAATCTCCTATTTCATGAAAGAACACTTTTTCAGATTTATCAACTTTTCTTCTTTCAACCTCTGCAATACTTTTTTAACATATAAAAAATGTTCCTCTCTAGTCTTACTAGATATTAGAATATCATCTAGGTATACAATCACAAATTTACCTAAGAATTTCTTCAAAACTTCATTCATCAACCTCACAAAAGTACTTGGTGTATTAGTTAAACCAAAAGGCATAACCAACCACTCATAAAAACCTTCTTTTGTCTTAAAAGAAGTCTTCCATTCATCACCTTCTCTGATTTTGATATGATGATATCCACTTTTCAAATCAATTTTGGTAAAATACTTTACTCCAGTCAAACTATCCATTATGTCATCCATTCTCAGTATAGGAAACCTATATTTCACTATTATCTTGTTAATTTCTCTAGAATCTGTACACATTCACCATTCTCTATTCTTCGTAGGTGCCAATATAGTAGGTACTGCACAACAACTCAAAATTTCTCGAATCAAACCTTTCTACAACAATTCTTGAATATGTCGGTTCAATTCTTGATTCTTGGTAGGTGTCAACTGATGTGGTCCCTTATTCGGTAAACTAGCTCCAGGGATTAGATCCATGCAATGATCAATTGTCCTCTTAGGAGGAAAACTATCAAGTACATTATCATAAATGATCTCTCTATACTCAGTGAGTAACTTATCAATCGATTCAAGGATGCTATCCTTTGTTTTCTTACTCGGTTTGTTAGGAATCATAGCAAAACATACATCATTCCTTTTCAAATCCTTAACAAAATTTATTCCTTTCATCAAGAAAACTTTCATAGATGTAAAAACAATACTAACAGGTTCTTCAATCAAAGGGAACAAGATTTATCTTCTCCCATTAGTCCAAATAGTATATTTATGCAATCTCCCACCATATATAGCATATCAAACATATTGCCAAGGTCTACCCAAAAAAATATGACAATAATCCAAAGGCATGATATCACATAACACCTTATAATAGTACTTTCCAATTTTTAAATTCACATAGCATTGTTCACTTACGAAGAGTGTATGCTCATCTTTGATCCATGAAATTTTCTAGGGCTTCGACAGTTCCAACCTTTTCAACTACAACTTTGTAACCATTTCCTATAATCCCAAGTTCTTTGAGCTTCCACTATCAATGATTACCTTCCATACTTCATCAAAAACTCTACATCTAGTCTTGAACAAACTTTTCCTTACTGGATCTTCCTTATTACTTTTTCTCCAAAGTGCTCTCCTTACCATCAAGTTCTTTTCCTTCTCAGGTTCATTCAGTGACTCTTCTTGCACCAAAGCATTTCTATTGTTCCCTGTTAGCTTGTGGTGACTAATCAGGAAAGTACTATCCAGGAAAGTACTGTACACTTTTCCTCCCGACCTCGCCGGGAAATTTTTTTTGAGGCCGACTACTTTTTTTGGTTTTTTTGGGCCGACTACTTATAACTCATTCTAACCCTAAAGCGGGAAAATATTGTATAATATGGCTTAGGGTTAGGGATTTTCATGATGTATGATTTTAGTACTTGCGGTAGAATTGGGCTGTAAGGGATTACGGATTGTAATCAGGTTGTAATCACTGGATAATAATAATAATATTGGACTCGCTGTTGGTGGACGTAGCCCAGGGATTGGGTGAACCACGTTAAATCTGTGTGCCATTATGTTCTATTCTGTGTGGTTTATTATTTTTTGATATTAGTTATATTTGCACATAATTGTTATTTCTGCCTTGTTAATCCTAACAAGTGGTATCAGAGCGAGGTTATTTCATTCGTTCTTTCATCTATTCTCTGAAGCAGGTCTCACGAGTTAGTGGGAGAGTCTCTCGGTTAAGTGGGAGAAATGGCAGAAGAGGGTAGGCTGAAGGTTGATAAGTTTAATGGGCAGAACTTCCAGTTATGGAAGATGCAAATGGAGGATTATCTCTATCAGAAGGATCTATGGCGGCCATTAGAGGGAGTAGCCAAGAAAGAGCAATCAATGTCTCAAGAGGATTGGGATATTTTGGATAGGAAGGCACTAGGGAGTATTCGTCTATGCCTGGCACAATCGGTGGCATTCAATATTACTGAAGCAAAGACAGCTAAAGATCTGATGGAAACCCTAGCAAAGTTGTATGAAAAGCCTTCAGCTTCAAACAAGGTATTTCTTATGAAGCGTTTATTTAATATGAAAATGGTAGAAGGTGGATCAGTTACTGATCAGTTGAATGAGTTTAATACAGTTACAAGTCAATTAACCTCAGTTAAAATTACTTTTGATGAAGAGGTTAGGGCTCTCTTGATTTTGTGTTCTTTGCCAGAAAGCTGGAATGGCTTGGTAATGGCTGTTAGTAATTCTGTTTCTGGTTCTAATACCCTAAAATATGATGATGTTATTGGTGTTATATTGAGTGAGGAAATTCGTAGGAAAAGCTCAGGGGCATCCACATCGGGTAGTGTATTGAACACAGAAAGCAGAGGCAGAACAAGAGATAGAGGAAACAACTCTGGAAATCGTGGGAAATCAAGAGGAAAATCAAAGGGAAAGAGGTCCGAATCTAAAGGGCCAAATGATTGCTGGTACTGTGGAAAACCAGGTCATAAGAAGAAAGATTGTTGGTCTCGGAAGAAAGATCAAGGAGACAAAAATGATGGAAACAAGGAGGCAAATGTGGTAAGTAACAAATCTGAGGAGGATGCTTTGCTCTTGTCCTTAGAAAGTATTGATGATTCATGGGTTTTAGATTCTGGGGCTTCATTTCATGCTACACCCCATAGAAGTTATTTTGTTGATTATGTCCAAGGGGATTTTGGGCTAGTTTATTTGGGAGATAATGAACCCTGTCAGATTGTTGGAAAGGGAAAAATTAAGATTAAGTTGCAGAATGGGAATCATTGGCTACTACAAGAGGTAAGACATGTTCCAAGGCTGAGTAGGAATTTAATTTCAGCAGGGCAACTGGGTGATGAGGGTTGCACAGTTACTTTTAATGATAAAAATTGGAAGGTTTCAAAAGGTTCCTTAGTAGTAGCAAAAGGTGTGAAAGTAGGCACCTTATATCTTTGTACAGGTCATACTGTTCCTTCTACTTTAATTGTTTCAGAAGATAATGAATGTTCAGGAACAGTGGCTGCAGTTGAGCAGGAAGAACATCAAACTGTTGCTGTAGATTTTGACACAGCACTGTGGCACAACAGACTCGGGCACATGAGTGAAAAAGGTATGAAATTACTTCATTCAAAGAAAGTTTTACCTGGTCTGAAATGTGTCAATATGGATTTCTGTGAAAGTTGTGTTTATGGAAAACAAAAGAGAGTTAGTTTTGTGAAGAGTGGGAAGGAAAAGAAAAATGAGAGATTAGAGCTTGTGCATACAGATGTATGGGGACCAGCTCAGGTATCTTCCCTTGGTGGCTCTCTGTATTATGTTACATTTATAGATGATGCAACAAGAAAAGTATGGATTTATTTCCTTAGACAGAAATCTGATGTATTTCAAACTTTTAAGAAATGGAAATGCTTGGTTGAGACTGAGACTGGTAAAAAGTTAAAATGTCTCAGATCTGATAATGGTGGTGAGTATTGTAGCACAGAATTTGAAGAATATTGTTCCTCTCATGGTATTCGTAGGCAGAAAACTGTACCAATGACTCCACAAGAAAATGGAGTGGCTGAACGCATGAACAGGACAATAATGGAGCGTGCAAGGAGTATGAGGTTGCATGCTAGGCTGCCCAAAAATATGTGGGCAGAGGCAGTGAACACTGCTGTTTATTTAATCAATAGAGGCCCCTCTACTCCTTTGGACTGTGGTATTCCAGAGGAAGCATGGAGTGGTAAGAAGGTGAGTTATTCTTTTCTCAAAACCTTTGGTTGTGAAGCTTTTGCACTTATAGATTCTGAAAATAGAACCAAGCTGGAAGCTAAGTCAAAGAAATGTGTATTTGTTGGGTATGGCATTGATGAATTTGGTTATAGGCTTTGGGATTTTGAAAATCATAAAATTGTAAGAAGCAGGGATGTCATATTCAATGAGAAAGTATTGTACAAAGATTTGTTGCTGCAGCATGAGAAGAAAGAAAATGACTATGTAGTACTGGATGATACTCCACAAGTTCATGTTCCAGTAGTTCCTTATGCTCCGCAACAATAGCAACAACAAATACCACACACCCCAGTGAGTGTTAGACGGTCAACAAGGCTAAGTAGACCTCCAGAAAGATTTTCTCCATCTTTGTATTCTATTCTGTTAACAGATGCTGGTGAACCTGAATGTTATAATGAAGCTGTGCAGGTGGATACAAAGCTTCAGTGGGAGTCTGCAATGACAGATGAAATGGACTCTTTGCTGAAAAATCAGACATGGGATTTATGTAAGTTACCTGCAGGTAAAAGGGTTTTACAGAATAAATGGGTTTACAGGATCAAAGAAGAGGATGGAGGTACAAAAAGATTTAAAGCCAGATTAGTCGTAAAAGGATTTGCACAGAAACATGGTATTGATTTTGATGAGATATTTTCTCCAGTTGTTAAAATGACTTCTATTCGTACTGTTTTAAGTATTGTGGCTACTGAAGATTTGCATTTAGAGCAGATTGATGTTAAAATAGCCTTTCTTCATGGTGATTTGGATGAAGAAATATATATGGTTCAGCCACAAGGATTTGAGGTCAAGGGTAAGGAGAATTTGGTGTGCAGATTGCAGAAAAGTTTATATGGCTTGAAGCAAGCACCTCGGCAATGGTATATTAAATTTGACACTTTTATGAATGCGTATGGATATAGTCGGTGTCATTCTGACCATTGTGTTTATTTTAAGAGGTTGGATGATGACAGCTACATTATTTTATGTTTATATGTTGATGATATGCTTGTAGCTGGGTCTAACATGGATCACATTAAGGGGTTGAAACAACAGTTAGCAAAATCTTTTGCTATGAAGGATTTGGGGGCAGCAAAACAAATCCTTGGTATGAAAATTTGTAGAGATAGGAAAAATAGGAAATTGTCTCTATCTCAGGCTGATTATATTGAGAAGGTGTTGCAACGTTTCTCTATGGAAAATGCCAAAGCTGTCAGCACACCTTTGCCTGGTCATTTGAAATTGACTAAGGATATGTGTCCCAAGACACCAGAAGAAGAGACTAAAATGTCTAAGGTACCTTATGCTTCAGCCGTAGGGAGCTTAATGTATGCTATGGTATGTACTAGGCCAGATATTGCACACGCAGTGGGAGTCGTTAGCCGTTATATGAGTAACCCTGGTATTGAGCATTGGAATGCAGTCAAATGGATTCTCAGATATTTGAGAGGCACATCTAGTAAGTGTTTACACTTTGGGGGTTCTACTACTACTGTACAAGGCTATGTTGACTCAGATTTGGCAGGAGATATAGATAGCAGGCGGAGTACTACAGGTTATATATTTACTGTTGGTGGGACAGCAGTGAGTTCGATTTCTCGACTACAAAAGGTGGTTGCTTTATCCACTACAGAGGCAGAGTATGTTGCTGCTACAGAGGCAGCCAAGGAGATGATATGGCTTCAATTCTTCATGGAAGAATTGGGACATCCACAAAAGGCTAATTTTCTACATACAGATAGCCAAAGTGCCATTCATCTTGCAAAGAATTCTCCTTTGCACTCAAAGAAAAAACACATACAGTTGCGGTACCATTTCATTCGATCAGTTTTGGATGATGGACAGTTAAGGCTGGAAAAGATTCATACTGATGATAATCTAGCAGATATGTTTACAAAGGTAGTAACAAGGGAGAAGTTGAACTCATGTTCAGCTTCAGTTGGTCTTCTAGACTAAACAACATAAAGGAACAACTGAGTCCAAGGTGGTTCAATCCAGTGGGAGCCTCATGTGGGTAGTGGTATTGTTACAGGATCAATCTCCAAGTGGGAGGTTTTTTTTTAGAATAGTGTGGATACTGATCAGTCACCAAGTGGAAGATTGTTAGCTTGTGGTGACTAATCAGGAAAGTACTATCCAGGAAAGTACTGTACACTTTTCCTCCCGACCTCACTGGGGTTTAGGGCCGGGCCGGGCCCCGAGCGGGGGTTTGGGGGCGGCAGCCCCCAAGAGCAGGGGTTCGGGGGCGCAGCCCCCGAGGAAAATTTTTTTGAGGCCGACTACTTTTTTCGGTTTTTTGGGCCGACTACTTATAACTCATTCTAACCCTAAAGCGGGAAAATATTGTATAATATGGCTTAGGGTTAGGGATTTTCATGATGTATGATTTTAGTACTTGCGGTAGAATTGGGCTGTAAGGGATTACGGATTGTAATCAGGTTGTAATCACTGGATAATAATAATAATATTGGACTCGCTATTGGTGGACGTAGCCCAGGGATTGGGTGAACCACGTTAAATCTGTGTGCCATTATGTTCTATTCTATGTGGTTTATTATTTTCTGATATTAGTTATATTTGCACATAATTGTTATTTCTGCCTTGTTAATCCTAACATTCCCGACATTCTTACTTCCATGTGTACACTCAAATGATCTATGTCCTTCTTATCTACAATTGTAACAAGTTCCTCAAAAACCACCTCTGTTATAACCACCTTGATAGTTATTGCCTCTTCCTCTAGATGAACTTTCACCTTTCCACTTAGTCTTGCCTTTATCTAGATTTGTCTTTTTTGGTTCAAATCTACTATTTTCACCATAAGATCTACCTCTTCCTCTAGGAAATCTACCACCTCTACCTCTTTGTCTTTGCTCATGTCTTTTGTTCAATTTATCCTCGCCTTTCAATGCAAATTGATAAGATTCTTCAATGTTCTCCAATTTGACCAAACTGATTTCTTCTTGGATAGAAACTCTCAATCCATTTAAGTACCTAGAAATTCTTGCCACATCATCTTCATCATGTCTAGATATGATATCTGATCTATAGAATTCCTCAATATACTCTTTTACCAAGCTATCTTTCTGCCTCAAACTTTGCATTCGCCTAACTAGGTTAATCTGATAATCACCAGGTAAAAACTTTCCTTTCAATTTATTCACCATCTTATTCCATACCTTAATTTTTTCTTTGACTTTCCTCTTTCTATCCAATTGCAGATGTTCCCACCACAAGGATGCATGACTCTTCAATTTTGTGCTTGGAATTTTCACCTTCTTTTCCTCAGGGACATTTTCATATTCAAAGTACTTTTCCATCTCGATGATTTAGTCCACCAATTCATCTGAATCCAATTTTCCACTATGCTCAAGAGGATTAAAGTGTGGTGTAGACTTCAGATTTGTCAAAGCCTTCAAAAATATTTCCTCACCTTGATCCATCACTGGTGTAGGTTCTACATAAACTTGTTCTTCCTCAATTTCATCATCACTAATATCTTCAAGATGTCTTCCTCTTCTCTTGGATTTTTCAAAAACTTCTAATCTAGTAGCACATTGTCTCAACATGTCTACCAATCCTAGATTTGCATCTTGCCTCCCACGAACCATCTTGAAACCTTCTACAATTGTAGGCCAGATCAAAATCTGTTACCCCACAAAAAATCAACTAGGGTTTGACAAGAAGGAACCCTCAAACCTAGATTTGCAAACCTAGTCCAGATCTCACCTCACTCTGATACCACTTGACACAAGCGAGGACAAGGAGAGGGGCCAAAGACACACCCTAACTAGATCCACCTTGAAGACATCACACATAGAAGCAACAACCACACAAGTGAGAGAGAGAATGCAGATCAACTTCTTATTATTTCATCAAATTGATTGATACATGTCAGGCTATAAGGCCTTCCTGGTTTAGGCTAGATATTATAATTCAAGTACAAAATTCCTCCAACATGCGAGGATCTAAAACTATCTTCAATCTTCTAACTTCTATCTTCTACTAAAATTGACCCCCTAAACTAAAACCATAGATTACAATATATACAAGAGGCTACAAAACAAGTCATCCTTCAGATCCATTATCAATGGAAGGAATGAGTAGATCTAGGTCTACACACTTCCCAATGATAGATACCAGCATTAAATCTATGACCATAATTAATTACACAAGTCAGCCTCAATAGGAAACTAAAAAAAATAACTCGGTAAGCAAAGATAACCAAGCGCCAGACAAGAATCACTGAGCACCAAGGAATTAACCGAGCTCTAGAGATATAACTGACCAGCTTGGTTAACAAAGGAAATTGGGCAACTACCAAGCCAAATCGGTCAAAGAAGGAATCGAGTAACACAAGAAAACACGAACATATTTTTGGTGACATAGGATTACCAAGGACCCAAGATGCTCCTGCATCACAATGCATAATCTACTATTATACCATTAGATAACATAAAATTGTACCTTTTTATAAGCATCTTAATGAAACATGAAGAAACACTAAAAATAGAAAATTTACCTTTTCAACTTATTTCTTGTAGCTTACTTTTATTCATTTTCCTTCCTTGAGATATTAGTAAGATGTAATAGTCTCATAACATATCACCTTCTAAAATGTCGAATGATGGTTTATAATGAAACTAGATTCTAAGTATAAAGATGCAATTCTAGATATATGATAGTGATTCACAATGTAAAACTATATGATAATGATGGGAAATATAGTTACCATGCTATATGGTAAGATAATTCAATATGATATCTATATGATAAAATATCAAATGTACTCTCACTAAACCAAAGGAACACTTTAAATATTCTCTAAGATAATCTCCATGATTTATATTTATTCAAAAATAGAGAAATATCATAGGGTCTTCAGTGAAGAGGAAATACAGTAACACATGCATTCATATTGGGGGGTTTGAAATGGGCAAAAAAAAATGGGGCAATTTATTTCCTAGATAAGGGGGAGGGTTTTTTGGGGCGTGGAAATGTGGGTTTATCTAGAAAAATGGGTTTGGGGAGTATTGGGTTTGTATTGGAGGGGGCTAACAAAAAAGGAGTTCAGGGCAAGATTTTTTGAAAATAGGGGAATTCATTAGTATGGCACAAATGCATATGCTATGATTCAGGTTCACTAAGTGAATCCCCCATGAGGAATATGAGATCCTTTTATATAATTTTCCTCACCTTGATCCCATGTAGAATAATCTAATTATTAAGATTAAATCTTTGAAGAATAGATGGTTGAGTTTAAATTAGTTGAGAACATAGATAAGAAGTAGGGATTTTTTGTAATGTGAGAGATAATGTAGATATTCTCCTCCTACATTGACAACATGGAGGCTTATGTGGGACATAGACACACTTGTTTAATGCTTCTCCATGACCAAAGAGACAATGGACAAAAAAGGACTGAAGTTGTAGGTCCCTTGGGACAAGTGTCCTTTGAGTCACCTTTGACAAAGTGATGTGGATGGACAATGAGATAAATGATAAGAAAGGTGGCAGAGACTTGGTCTCATGAGGCCACATAGACTTTTCCTTCACTTTTGAATAGGGACACCTTGATGAGGATAAACAGGCTTATTTTGAAATTAAACAAATTAAATTTCTTAGACATAGATGAGGTGGGGGATGTACTGGATTAGGAGACTTAGTCCTATGAGGAAAATATAATAAAATAGTTATAGAAAAATATATAGTAGTGAAACTTAGAAGACTTAGGCTTAGTGGAATAATATAAGGTGAATTAACTCAATATATTAAATAATTTATTTAGAAATAGGAATATTAATTAAATAATTAATATTTAATTAATTTTGTGATGCCAACCTCTAATTTGTACTAGCAAGCTCCAATTTTGACCTACAACAAAAATTCTCTGCAAATAGGCTATACAATGACACTCTTGTGGCTTCGATACCATGTAATATTTTTTCTAAGGCAAAGAATAAAAATTCCAAGATCTAGAAGAATAATTGATAACACAAGAGAGACTAATATGATATGATCAATTTAATGATACAATAATGATCAATAATGAAATTGATACAAAATCAATTAAATTGAATACAAAGTAGATGTGTCTGAATATATAGGTAATGTATGATAACTAGGAGAGATGAAAATGATAACCTATCAACTAGACAAGGTGTAATCACATGTCCACCAAAGGTGGATCATCCTCCATTGTACAAAAAAGTATGTGCAACAATGAGAGGATGATAATGTGATAAGATCACTAAAGGTGCATCTAACACCTAAAGTGGAAATTCTCCTACACCATGCACTAAAATAAAATGCAAACTCCTAGCTGTCTATATGACAATTAATATGCAAATACATTATCGTAAGTAGACTTAAGTAAAGTATAATTAGTGAATACTTAATTGCACCAACAAAAGCTATTAGAGAAAAATGGTGTTCACAATGCATAGACATTAATTTGAGCATGTTCGACAATTCCAAAGATATATAACTATGAAGAGGTGATATGTACCTCCCATTTTTTACTTTTTCATAAATTTATGGTCATTAATTTTGAGGTATAATTCTTTTTTAAATGTATGTGAAATATTCTATTCCTACGTATTTACCATGTTTATTGTGCATATATTTATTTATGTTGCACATATAAAGATTGTGCACAATCACTATCTTCTATTACACATATGTGATTGTTGCACATTTTTAAAATTGACCCATGCATTCATATCAACTTGTGCTTATGTGTTGATATTCTATCCATGTGCAATTATGTACAAAATATGGCTATGATGATTCTACACAAATATAATCTTGTGTATTTTATGATAGGTAAGTTGCTTTCTTTCAATAAATTTGTATTGATTTGGATAGATTAAGTGATAATATTCTTGTTTGATCAATTGATTAATGTAGTCCATGTCATTGTAGGGTGCCTATTTACTAGATATAAAATGTAACTAATAGAATCATATTAGGGCTAATGTAATTGATTGAATCATATTATGATAGGACAATTATTTCATAGATAGATATCACTTTACATGTTTAGCAGCTTGCATGGTATATGTCATTATGTTGTGATTTTCTTTGATAGGAGGACTTATCAGATATCATAATATCCTGGGATATATTCTTGATGACTCATATTTTTAAGACATTTTTGTCACCAACTTATAGGATTGTGATAGAATTCACCTATCTACTTCATGTCATTTATATTCTTGAGATTAGGGCTAATCTAGGTATGCTAACTCCATTGTCAGTGTGTTGGCATAGAAAGACAAGTTCATTTCACTTATGACTATTGAGATGTCAGTGACTCTAGAGGATGTGTATCACATCCTTTGATTGTAGCATTATTGGAGATCTTGTGTAGCATGACCAACATGGACATCTAGATAAATGCAAAGAAGTGTTTGGTGATGATGATATCAATGAGTCAGAGATTAGTTGAGAGGATATGGTTGTATTACATGAACCTTTTCTATCTTTTTTAGAAAGATCCATAGGACCTGTTACAAATGTCCTGATCAAAGGCTCACTATATTTTTAGTTGGTTGGGTTAGGACTTCAATGAAGATGATGGATGAGGGCACTAGATTTTCTTGGGGTGTTTGTATATTAGCCAATTTATATTCATAATTTGCATCACTTTTTTATGATGGTACTACCTATTTGTATATCAAACTGACCTTACTACATATATGTGTTAGGATTTGATAAATATATATCTAACAATTGCATGCAAATATTATTAATAAAGAAGAAGAATAAAACACATAGAAATAGAACAAGAAGATACAAAGATTTAATGTCATTCACCAAATCTCAGGCTACGTCCACCAAAAAAATAATCCAATATTATATTCTAGTGAATCAACTTGATTACAATTTGCAATCCCTTGCAACTCAATACCACTACAAGAAGCTACCAAGTTATCATTATGAAAATCCCTAACCCTAAGCTATTTTAACAAGACTTATGTCAGTTGCAAAAATAGTGTTAGAATATGTTGCTCAATAGAAAAATAACTCACGATGACCATTCACCCCATCTTGGGAGCACTTCCCCCAAACCCCCATGGAAAAATATGATGGGAAATCGCATTGATAAAAGTGGGGAAAAATTAACCTTCAAGTTTGATTAGGATCCATATAACAAAAATATAGGCCTTGAGCACATTTCCATCACCCATCCCATCCTCACAAGATTTAGAAGAGTAAAAAAACCATACATATGCACATTTATTAGTATGCATTCCAATCCTAAGTTGGGAAAGTTGTATTATTGGAGACATGAATTTCACACTTAGGACTTAGTTTCATGGAGACCGTACCTAAATTCTAACAAGTGGGAGGATTACAAAATAGATTTTGATTACTATTTTCATACTCAATGGTTGATTGAGAGGACCACATATATTATTGTGAGGCATATAGTCACACATGTTCTTTGATAGTAGGGTCGAATCTAGGGGATGCTCCAAAGTACCATTAAATTTTATAGGACACATAAGGAGAAGTGGGATTTGTTTCCCATGGTTTCAATTGAGATAGCTTGGATTGAGTTTCTATCAATACCCTATCAAACATGGACAATGAGGAGGGATACTATAAATCCTAGGATGATAACTAAGTGTGAGACATATCTAAAGGATCATCTCTTTCCTATAGTGATAGCATTAGATGAGATTCCACCTCCCTTAGAGGATTACGATGAGGGTGGAGCATAGGGACATGATGGAGGAGATGGTGGTGGTAGTAGACTAGAGAGTCAGGCTAGATCAGCTTGGGGAAGTGGACAATAAGGATTCAAGAGATATATTAGAGTGAGGAAATAGGTTCAATATAAATAAGATCTTCTCAGTGATATTTCCATATAGTTGCATGCATATAATCTATAGGATCAAGATCAGTCTCCTCTACAGCTAGCACCATGAGATATTCTAGTGGAACAACCATAGGCATAGTTGTGCGTGCTTCCATAAATAAAATAACAAGGTGAAATTATAATTATAGGTTGATTGTAAGAGATGATCCATATATTCATCATGAGTAGCTAGATGATCAAGAAATTAATGTGGATGATATTTTGGCTCAACTAGTAGAGTTACACATATAGGTGGATCAGACCTCACACTTGGAGAGATAGATTGATACAATTTAGAGACAATCATACGAGGTGACTATGGAGAGATACATAGAGATTAAGTGATATGAGAAAGAAGAAAATCTTTTAGAGTATCTAGAGAGGACCAGATCCATTGGTTATTAGGCAGATACCATAAGACTAATTATTTGTACTACATAGGAGGTTACCTACTGGAAATCTACCTATGACTAGGTTGTGCCTCTTGAGTAGATAATTTAGATCTATGTAGAGAGTTCATATGCAATATCATCAAGAGAGATACATACTAAGAGTGTAGATGTGTGTATAAGACCTCCTATGCTAGATATAGATACAGGTGGTCCTACTTTGTGGCCGCAACACATGCTGACAGATTTTTGGGGTAGTGCATTTTAGTGGCCATGGGAATGTAAACATATTTTTATTGGATATGTTTCATGGACATTTATATGACTTGAGATACATCTCTTTAATTTTTGTGATATAATTGTATGGTGGACATTACAATTTTAATACTTTTATGATATATGATGCACATATGGATATATGGACTATGATGCATAAACTAATATATGATGATCTTATGATTTAGATGCAAATGTGATGTGTATGCTTTCTATATGCATGATGAAATTATGACATGATGCGCATTGATATATTCTTAGACATTTTAGTATTTTGATGCATATATTTCTATATGTCATAGTTTATTATCAAATGCTATATGATGCTTATGGATGCATGAAGATTCTATAATATGTGGTGGATAATTATTTAACTTTAGAAGAAAATGTTTTACAATTTTAATGAAATGCACACTATGTTAATATAATTTGTAATATGCATTTAATAATATAATATTTTCTAAATGAATGAATCTAGAATATTTTTATGTATAATGTATATATAAGTCAATGAATGATTTATATAGTTTTATTTACTAATGCAATGATTATCTAATAGATGTTAAACATTTATGATAATATAAATGTATGTACGGTAGACACAAGCTAATCTAAATGAATGAGAAATGTGATGATTATGATTTAATGAAACATTACATGACATTTAATAGGATTAATTAATTAAAAATGTTAAATTCAATACAAGATAATGGAAAATGTAATGCAATGTAATGATATAGTAATTTGAATGCCCACCCGTCCACTATCATTTTAGTTTATGATGCCAAACTCTTCTAGACTACTTTTCATGTGTATGTTGGATCTTCAATTGTATTTGGTAATTTAGTACATTGATACTTTGGTTTTTTTATCTATATTATGTTGTTAGTAAAATGATATGCTTGTTTGTATATTATTATTTTATGTATACATTGTTAGAAACTACAATTGAAACAATTATTATATTGTCATTGATGTCAAACCTTAACTGGTAAGACAGTTGGTATCTAGGAGAGTACCATATCTTTTGATTGATGAAGAGGATTTGAAAAGAGGAGATAACAAGAGAACCTAAGGAAAGGTTGAGTTATGTGATACTTCAATGGGTACTTGATTAGTTGGCATATTGACATTGTAATGTGTTGTTTATCTTTAACACCAAGTGAAGAAGAAAGACAAGAAACCTAGGCTTAACTGAGAAAAGGTGAAGAAATCTAGTTTAATCTGAGTGATGTTAGTGTCGATTGAGTGCCAGTATATGTCAAGCAAATCTAGTGTTGACCGAACATCAGTAATTATCGAGTGACAGATAATTGTCAAGAAGAAAAGTGTTAGCGATGACTGAGATACACAGTAATGACCAAGAAGATAAACATAGTATTGACTAAGTGTCAATAATTTACATTTTAAGAAAGAATTGAGAATCCCAACCGACATAGTTGAATTATTGGGATATGTAAAATGTTTTGACACTATTAATGAATTGTATGGAGCATTTAATGCATGGTAAATCATTTTCTTATGATTTCAAAGAGAAGTTTGGATAACTATCTAGATGGAAAAGAAGAAGACATAATGATGGAAGGATTCGATGAATCTAACCTAAACCTAAGATCTACGAAAGAGATTAAGTAGAAAAAGATTGATCTACTTGATCGAGGAGGTATAAGATTAACCTAATTGTGAGGTTATAGTATGAGTGGAAAAGAGAATAGGTTGATGTTATTGACTGATAAATCTAAGCACAAGGCTAAAGGTGAAGCTGTGAAAGAGCTGAATAGATTTGTGGTGATTGCTTGAAGAGAATTTCGAGCAGATCAGAGATGGAGATGAAAATTAAGGTCAGTCAGTAAATCAAGATATGTGCGAAGTGGATCTATATTTGAAAAGTGAGCTATATATTTTTCAGATCAGAACCTACTGTTACTTTCTAACCATTGTATCAGTCTAAATCCTTTAATCAAGATTGACCTAACAGTCCTTTTTCATAAATCCTTTAATCAAGGTGACATTCAAATGGAATGTTCTTAATCCCTCTAACAAGGCCACTCTTAACAGGGTGATTAAATCCTTTAACCAGGTCACACCTAATAGTGTGTATTGTAAACCTTTAACAGGGTTGGCTTCTCACAGAGCTCACTTCAGAAGAGTGAAAATCAGTAGCATGTTACAAGTGGTTTTTTCCAATTTGGGTTTCCACTATAAATCCTAGTGTTATACTTGTGTGAATGTTATTTTGACGTGGTTAATGTTGAAATTTTTATATTTTGCAAGTTATCTACTTTATGACGGTGGAATGCACTTTTTTATGTCATTGATATATGCTATAGAAACCAAGTTGAAAGATGATTAGAATAACTGATTGTTGAAGAGATAGAAATTTGAATTAGTACATCTGGACCTGAGAATAACTTATTCACCCCCCTTCTCAGTTGTTCAAAAATCATTCTAACCTATACATGATTATATTGACCCCATACTTGGATGTGTATGAATGGAATGTATGTTTGATATTTCTATTTGATGTACTTGATGTCATTGAGGGATGGAGTCATAGTCACTTTCTTGCAAGATCTACATGATGTATCGATCCCTACCATTGTCTTTTGTATATACACATGTATGTACATGCTCATCTTTGTGATGCAGGATTGCACATACTAGCCATCAACTTCCCTAAATTATCAAGATGAGCATTCCCTAATGCATTATCTCAATGGTAAGAGAAGGGAGATAGCATTTCGGCCTAAATCCTAACATGAGCCATTATTTTCCCTGAAATAGTGGCAAGTATCTGATTGGCTACATTATTCAAATTCATCAAGGTGGCGTGAATTTGAGAATCCTTGTTTGACCATGCTTATATTTGTCAAACATCTTTTCTATATTTTTATTTGGTTAGATTTTAGTGTGCATGCATGTAGGTCAATGTGGAATTTTTTCATGATGTCAATAAAAGATTAATTAAAGGTTAAATAACTAAACCTTCTAGAATGTTGAAATATTAAAATATGGTTATTTAATTAATAAATATTAATTAAATACATATATTTATTAAATAATTTATTTATTGAGTTTAAAAATATTAATTAAAGACTTAACTAATACTAAATAAAAATTGAATTAAAAATACATTATTTAGTTAAGTATAACTTTGATAATCACTCATATCTTCAAGTTGCATATTTTAATTATGCTAAAAATATTGATTTAACTAAAATATAAATTATGCAATTTAAATACACTTTTGAATGGATAAGTTTTGACAAAAATATAGTTGAACCCAAATCAAGAGTTCAGTTGTGCAGACTTTAGTGAAGTTGAAAATTAAATTAAGAGATTTTATTAATTTTTGAGTTGATTTATTTTTAGGGTCATTTAATTCAAACCCTAGGTTTTGGGATTTATCTTTAAATTGGTTGAGGTTTTTAGTTTAGGGGTTTATGGTTTTTAGGTTGGGAGAATTTTATGGAATTAGCGAGTCAAAGAAACTATTTCAAACTTGGAGCCTTGGATTGTGAATTGTGTTCTCTTTTCTTCTCAAATCATTTCTTGGACTTGAGGTAGGGTTTTGGAACTTTTGTTATTTCCTTTTTGAAAAGCTTGTCTTCTTCGTGCTTGGTTATTTTGTGTGATTGTCCATTTTCTTCCTCATTGAAATTTAGTTCAAATCAATTTTATAGTTAGGTAATTTTGTGGAAAGATTTGATTAGGGTTTCATCTTTAGAAGTTGATTTTGCTTGTGTGTTTTTGGGATATTTTCCAAGTAAAGACATCCCATGGTTTTGGTAAATTTTAGATAAGGAAAATTTAGTTTTAATAGAGTTTTGAAAGAATTTCAGATACCTTATATATTACTTTCTAGATTTTATATATATATATATATATATATATATACACACACATACACACACACTACTCCTTTGAGAAAACCTATTTATATTATAATAAAGATTTCATCTATAAAAATGTGCATGTACATGAAAGATTTTCAAAACACCAACTTTTTGTAAAAGTTTTTCCCAAACCTTAACTTTTTCAAAATCTTAACTTCGAACCTAAACTTTTTCTCTAACACAAACTTTTGAGTTTCCCTAATCTCAAACTCTAACTTTTCGCATATTTTTGATCAATAACTTAACTTTTTACACAAAAATGGTCAAATTATTAACTTTTGAAATCTTTAACCCGAACCTTAACTTTTCTACTGATTTTCATTTCTCGTCTTTCCCAGTTCTAGAAACCTATAGAAACGTCTCCTAAAAACTCTCAAGAAAATACAATTAGCAGGCGTAAAGAAGCATTATATGACCCTTGTGAGTTTCCTCCTGTTCGTGTCAAAATGGAAGCTTTCATATAGTGTATGGACCTTCAACTAAGTAGAAGATTGTAAGTAGATGATGAGATCAGAATGCCATAGCGGCTATGTGTTCCAAATGAGAATTTAAGATAAAAATATTGGATAACTATCATAGCATATAATAGTGAATAGATTTCTAAAAAAATGTTGAAATTTCAATTATGAATGTAACACTGAGGGTGCACGCATAAGGCCATTGAACTGTTTGATTAAAAGAAAACCCCTCAAAGTAATTGATCTCGAGGAATCTGATGATGGAGACATGTGCACATAAGGGGTACTTGAGATGCTTTGGTTTGCATGCATGATGTCGAGGCACAAGTAGGGCACTGTAACCATTTTCTAAATAAGGTTTCTCATTTGTAGAAAATGTATTCTATTAAAAAGGCTTTAGAACTTTCAAGAAAATGAAATTTTCAGGTATGAAGACCAATGCCACAACCTCCGCCAACATTCTCCTTGTGATGCACACAAATTGGATTCTTCAAAGTAGGGTATGAACTTCCATCAAAGAATAATTGAAATCAGGTTTTTGCCAAAAATCGTGGTTACAGTTTGTTAGGTAGACTTGCAAGAGAGTTGTCAAAGCAGTGACAGGTGTGTAAATTATTCTATAAAATGTCTCATTGAATGTGGAATCAGTTGTAAGACAAAACATGGATTTATTGTCAAATAATTAGAAATTTCTAGTAAAATATTATTGGTGAGGTGTAAAGCCAAAGCCACAATATTTGCTCACTAGTTTTCTCCAATCCGTAACAAGATGCAGGATTTTGATCCATATGTGAACATCCTTTAAAATATGAAGGAGTGGATTGTTGTCATACATTATAGCCATTATGGCATAAAAGGGAAGCCACTCACTTGTTTGATAGAATGCCTCAGATATGTCATCACAAGGAATGAGATAAATCAACTGCAGAACATACAAAATTGATTTATCCGAGTGTGTTTGAGAAACTTGAAAGAAAATTCCTGCATGAATAAGAAGCTTTTCTATAGGCTATGGATATTCATCATAGATTAAATAATGGAAGGGATTAGTTAAACATGCATGCTAATCGACATGATTTCATGGTATGAGAACCTAGACAATACAACAATTTGTTTGACCGAATGGTTATAGAGTTTCCATCTTGAAATCAGGGGGTATGAAATGAACATTTCTGAAAAGGCTTTAGAAACCTTCAAAGAAACATAGTGTGTTGTTTAGAACACGTGAAAAACTTGGGAACCATAAATAAGGCTTGTGAATGATTTGTTTTGAACTCCTTAAGAAATATTATATCATTGAATGCAATGCTAGTTGGTTTTATTAGCAGAAATTGTGTCACTCAAAAGAGTTTTAGAAAATTTTAAGTGAATACATTTATTGGGCCTTGAGTAAATTCCATGATTTCTGTCAATTTCCTTCCTACCTGTGACATGCAATACTAATTGGAGGTATATGTAATAGCAAAACAAGACACATGACCAATTCGATAGAATGCTTCAATCACATCATGGCATGCAGAAATGTAGAATAAAATGATTGCAGAACGAGCATGGAAGGTGTTTGAAGATTGATCCTTGTAGGCTTTGAAGTATTAGGAAATTTTTTAGAATCATTTCAAAATAGAAAAATGAGTGAGGTTGTATAGCTCAATTTTCGAGAGAAGTGATTTCTCGACTTTATAGAATAGGTGGAAAATAGTGTTTTGTATGAATAACCAGTGAAAGTGGTTCAACTTGAAGAAATATGAAGTACAATTGCCAGGGGCAAGAGCCGGTATATATCCTCAAATGCACTCTCCTAGAAATATAAGATACAAAGCTTTTCCATATAGATATTGCATATTTTTGGAAGGGGATGAACAAAGAAGAAAATACACCATTGGCTCAGAAGATATTGAACGGTGGGTTAGCGTATGTTGTAGGTCACCCATTAGCAGTTTAGCATCCGGAACTAGTTCTTGAATGCATGAAGGCATATAATCTACACACTACGGAGGTTAGGACACTAGAAGCCAACATAATAGTGAGACTCGATCCCATATCCATTACAATTTCATTCAGATTGCCAAACAAAGATGAATTTGTAGACATCTCCAAGGAAAATGTTGAAGCTCATTTTAATCAGAACCGAAATAAACACCTAAATATCATAGCTAGGAATTGGTTAGACCCACCCACGAAAGGTCAATCAAAGTTGCCTTAAACACTCTAGAGGTCACTCTTCATAGAAGATAAACCTGATATGGTAATTCTCCTTAACAGACCGATTGGAAATGAACGTGTTGAATTTTTCCAAGAATGGATGTTCTTATATATTAATACAATAACCAAAGGCAAAAAATTTATAGATTGGGGAGAGACGATCAGTAAGAGCCTCCACAATCAGTTAACTCAGTTTGAGTTCAATCGGAGATTTCACATGTCTTCATACCTTATGTATGTCATTTCAAGCATGAAAGCCTGGCCCGGTCTTGACTCTCAAGGAGAATATGGTGACACACCTAAAATGTATATAATTACTACACCCATTTATAATTTAAAGAGAGATATGTTCATTTCCATGGAGTTAATGATGCATTCACAATGTGCATTGTCAGAGAATTGCAGGGAAACATCCGACTTCACATTTCTTTTGACGCAACTAGCCTCATCCAAAAATATGGGAGTTACTTCATACAGTTTCCTCTCTTCACTTATATCCACATCAGAGGATTTGATGATTGTCCATTTATGTTGCCCCTTTATGTAGATGATAAAATTGTACTGACATAAGTTTGTAGGCAAATTGGTCAATTTAATTTAAGAAATGTCGAAATAAGCAAGTAGATCTAATCTCATTCCCAATTGGAATAGGCCATTATAGCTATAGTTCTCCGTCAGATGCACAGAATATAGAAAGGTCTATTGTCAAGCTCACTCTTTATTTTTATAATGAAAGGTTCCCATTTGACAGGTAAGGAATACTTCAAGAATAATTTGGAGCTTGGACCTGGTTATATTCACTTCCTAATAATGGAAGACTTCTAGGAAGATTGTGCAGATGACTTTGAGGTAAGAAGAAGAGATTGGATGAGATTTACAGTCAAGTCATCAATTTCAAATTTGGATGGGATGTGACACGTATACAGGAAGATGGATCAAATTTGATCGATCCTTTCTATTTTGATAGGATTCCGTTATTTCCACTAACCTATGTTAACTATTCTCTTTAAAAATCAAGGAATTTGATAGAAAGAACCTTATGTGTTATAGAAAGAATAGGAAGATGGCTCAAGGGGAAAGCTATAGAAGCCACAACCACTAGATCAATGGTTAAAGATAACTCCTCTAAAGGAAATGATTCACATGAAGGAACATCTAGGTTATCAACTCCTCTCATTTCACCTACCACCACTAGAATGTAGCAAAGTGCTCAAGGTGGAGATGATGATGAAGATCATCACAAAGGGTTATACCTCACTACAATATGTGAAACCAATCTAATAATTACGAAGAAAAGGTTCAAACCAAAGGAAAAAGATCTGAATCCAATATAGGAAATGATGGAAGAGGCTCAAGAAATGACTTCATTGTCATTGTCATTTTTTGATGAAATGATTCATTCATTGTCTTCCCCTATAGGAACTCCTTCTCCTTGTAATGTTAATGTGCCTCAGGAAGTCCTAGTTATAAATGTTGAAAGTGATCAATCCATTCCATGTATGGTTTTAAATGCTTCTACAGTAGTTGAATCTCCTACATCAACATTCTCATCTTCTTAGCTCTAAGAAAGTTTCGAAAGAAATAAAAAGAGGATTATCTAGATGGAAACACCAATTATATATGAAATTGCCAATTTAGTGTATAAGGATGTGAAAATGAAGAAAAGTAAAGTAGACTCCATATTAGCAGTAAATCCATCCTTAGGAAACTTGTTTGTTGAAATTGCACAACCTACCACAGAAAATTATATAAGTGAAGCTAATGAATATAACTTTAATGTATCTTAGGTAAATTTGTTTTGCATCACATGTGAAGGTGTTGTTGAGCATGTCAGAGATTTTAATTAGACCTTTTTTATGTGTGCAGACATTAGTGTTTTGCCATTGATGTCAACATATTGTTGTTGTTGCAAATAGTATGCTTAGTTTTTTCAAAGAAGATGATTTCAGTTGTTCAGGTGATATGTTCAGGATATTTTTTTGTGATTATAGATGATGTTTCAAGTATGTGTGTAGTTGTTTTTTTTCAATCTACATAGGTTTGCATAACAGTTTGAGTGAGTTATGATTGATTTATCAGTTACTTATATTTCAGTATTCCAGTTCTTCAAGAAGTGTTAGAGATTGAGTTTTTGCTTCGGTATGGATTGTATTGGTTGATTTAGCTGGTGTGAAGATGGTGGTAATGTTGGGGTTCATTTTTGTTTCCTCAATTGGTGTCGTTCATAATTCAAAGTTTGGAAAGTTATCTTTTTAGTGTGACAGATTTCAGTGTTCAGTATTGTTGATGATCAGTACAGAGATGAGTTTGGATTTTGAGATTGAGTTGATGCAAAGGTTTTTGAAGCTACTCTTTCTTCTTTCTATTATTCTTAGATCATTTTATGACCATGTTTACCATTCGCATTTGGTGATTTTCTACCATGTTGGCATTTCTTCATTTACGTCCTAGTAGACTTAGTGAAGTAATGTGATGTAATTCTTGGTATAGATTTGGCAAAGATGTTACATATTTGAGGATGAAATTTTGGGTCCTATCTAAGTCTTGGCCGACTCGATATGGATCACATTTTAGTTTGAGTATAATGTTTATGCATTTTTTCTTATGGGTCTTAGCCGACCTAGTTGTGGACTATTCATTGTAATATGTATAAATGGGCAATTATTTTTTATTGTGAAGTGTGTGTGAAGCTAGAAGAAAAGGAAGAGCATTTTTTTATTCTTTGATTGAGTCATAAATTGTACTTCATTAAAAATATATTGGAATTAATTATTTTGTGAGTTAGTTCAACTATATTGGATATTTTGTCCACCTTTGTGAATTATAATCAGAGATTGATTGGTGAACCCAATTGAGGGCTAGATCATTGTATTGTTTTGTGAGTAGTGCGCTCTAGGTAGTGGGCCAATGAATGAATTGAATTCATCTTTTATTTTTAATTTTTCTTAATTGGTCAGTACTTTTATTAGAGTACATCTATCTAGTGGGTTTGACTCCCACTAGGTTTTTCCCTTAACTAGGTTTCCTTGAGAATAAATCTGATGTTTTGTGTTATGTATTGTGGATCAGATTATTTTTTATCTTTCAAATCATTAATTGGATTAACTGTGTTAAATTTTTAAAGTGTTTCACAACTGATTCACCCCCCCCCCCCCCCCCACCTTTCTCAATTATGCTTGTATTCTTTGGGCCTAACAATTGGTATCAGAGCCAAGTCCTTTTGAAGAAGCTTAATCACTTGAACGAGATCCAACATGTCAAGCATAAGGAAAGAAAATCCTAAGTTTGATGGAACCAACTATCAAATATGGAAGGATCGGATGACTACTTATCTAATGTGCATGGGAGATGAATATTGGGATATCACATAGAAGCCTTACACCATTCCTAATGACTTGTCTTAGGTTACTACTGATGAAAATAATAAATTCAAGGAGAATTTGTTAGCAAGGGAATATTTGATCATTGCCTTGTCAGATACATAATATTCTCACATCTATGGGTTGAGGATAGCGCATGAGGTATGGAATAAATTAGAAACTATTTATGAAGGTGACATGTATATTAAGAAGATAAGTTGAAATGTCTTAAAGGGAAGTATGAAGATATTAAGATGAGTGAAAGAGAAACTATCTCATCCTATATGCAAAGATTAAATGATATTGTTTGTTCAATTAGATGTTCTAGTGGTACCTTGAGTGATAATTAAGTTGGAAGAAAAATTATAAGATCTTTTCTCATGTGTTATAGTGAGAAGGTTGTAGCTATTGAGGAATTAAGAACTATTTATATATTTCAAGAGAAGCTTTGGCTAATAGACTTTGTTCCTATGAGATAGACTATTGTTGGTAAGGAACTTTTGAAGATTGAAACTACATTCAAAGATAATGTGACTAAGCATGATAAGGAAGAGAGTACTTCTAGGATATTTAAATATAGAAGCCATGGTAAGAAATGGGAAGAGATCATGAAAGAGGAAAGGAAGATTGATGAACTTGAAGCCTTGATTGCAAAAAGACTACCTAAGGGCTCCAGTAAGTATGAAGGAAAGTTGCCTTTGAAATTATTTAATTGTAATAATAATGGTCATATTGAAACTAGATGTCCAAATGAAGTCTCTAAAGAATCTAAGTTTAGATCTAAGAAATTCCACCCTAAGGGTCATAAAGTTTTTATGTTGAATAAGGTGTGACTAATGATGAATATGGTGCTAGTGAAGAAGAGATTGTGTTTATTACTATTAAAGAAGATAATCATAATGAAGATAAAGCCATGTTTTTGCATGTTGATAAAAGAGATGAATGGGCTATTGATAGCATACATTCTCATCATATGATTGGTGATAAAAAAAATTGTGAAGCTTGAAGACTATGATGGTGGTGTTGTTAGATTCGGTAGAAAAAGTCCTTGTTTGATTAAAGGAAAGGGATCTATTACTCTTGATGGTAATAATAGTACTGATGATGTATTGTATGTTGAAGGCTTAAGACATAACTAATTAAGAATTGGACAACTACTAGATAAGGGCTACCAATTGGAATTCCTCATAGGAATGTGAAAAATCATTGGAAGCATTGTAAATCTAATTGCATCTGGTATACAAACTACAAGTGATCTTTCATTTAAGGGTAAAAGCACAATAAGCTGTCACCCTTTTACAAAGGAAGAGGCTAACAACACAAAAACTGAAAAAATTCAAGGGCATAAAAGTCACATTTCTGTTGAAAATTTGAAGATGATGTAAACTGATGAAATGTGTAAAATAGGATGAATTTTATGCCTATAATTTTTTAAAATTAATTTGAGCAAAAATTAATATGTTTTTTTAATTTTTTAGGTCTATTTTTCATATCCTAAAAATACTACAGATAAGGGAGTTCACTTCCCATCAAATCATTATAAGTAAAATAATTTTTTTCCCCCCAATTTAAGAATATGTTTTAGATGACATGTATATCTAGTGCAAGAAAAAAGAAAGAAGTTTTTTTGATCTATGGTTTACCCGTTATAAGTATTGAAAGTCGACCTTACCTGAAATCAATAGTTTTTGTCTCCCGTCACTTTTACCCTATCAAAACTATACCAAAAACAAAATAAATTATATATTCTTGAAGAGAACTCTCTCCTCTAGTGCTATATATAATTTTAAATTTTTTTTGAATTGATTTAGTATTTTTCTATATTTTCCGAATCAACGTCTTCTCAAAGTTTAATATACCTACATGTAGTTTTTAGCAAATTTGTTTAACATTTTGCAGATGAAACAATATATAATTTATATGTCCAGAATCATATTTTTGAGATCTAGAAAAAGGGTACTTTTAGTTTTTTAACATTTTCTATTTTGATATAAGAAAGGAACAACAAAAGTGAAAATTTTAATTTTTTTGTGTTTTTGGTGGTTTGGTTGCCAACATGGCATGCCACCTAAGTAGACTCGATCGAGTTTGACTGGGCCGAGTCTGACTCGGCCAAGTCGCCCTAGGGGTCGGCCCCACTCAAATAGCCTAATAGTGTGCAAATGAGTGGTTTGTCATATTTTTTTATATTAAAGTTATTGTTTAGACTTGGACAAGTCCTACTCGACCGAGTACCACTTGACCTAGTATAATGGGCCATGTAGATGCCATTTGGCACCGTGTGGCACCTACATGTACTCGGCCATGTTGGACTCGACTGAGTCTAACTAGGCTGAGTGATTTGAGTTAGCCCAAAAGGTGACACTCGATTGTGCTTTTACCCTTAAAAATTGTTTAGAATAAGTGCTTGGTTGCTAAGGTTGATGATAGTTGGTTGTGGCATAGAAGATTTGTCATGTGAACTTTGATAATGTCATACCCAAAATCTGAGCAAAACACACTAATCAAAAAATTTCAAACTAACATCATGTTTGACTAGGGTATCTTAACAATTGTAGTTTACAATCTAAAGAAGTGCATATATCGAATATGACTAAGGGGTATCATGACCAAGTTGACTTGGTCAACCTCCCTCAAGTTATCAGTTTACTATTATGAGGTTTTAACAATAAAGGTTGCAGGAACCCTAAAATGAAGAGTTGACTAGGTTTGACTTATTGAACCCTTAGGTGTCATTCGCAAAGACTAGGTTTAATTTAAGGTGTCTAGAATGTTTATACCTAAAAAACCGTGCAAGGGTTCAACAATTCTATTAGCAATAACTTCAATATATTACTTAACTTCTAGATTTAGAAATCTTTATTAAATTCAATTTAATGTGCTATAGTCTCAACCTTTAAATTTAAACATTAATCAAAATGATTAAATTTAAAAAGGGAAAGATATTAGCTCAACAAATAAGAGGATTACTTAGTTATTTAAGGACAAAAGACATTATTAAAAACCCTAAATTAATTACTCTAAACCTTACTTGATTAGATGATTAATTGACTATACATTAATTACTTATTCAAAATATTAAATTAATCTAACTTAATCTATATCCATATTATAATAAATTTAAAAATTAAAAATTTAACCTATTAAGAATTAATACAAATTGAATTGAATTATCTAAGTGAAAATAAATCTAATCACTTAGAGGATAAATCTTTTTAAAAAGGGTCAATTATTGCAACTAAGAGCAATAAATTTAGAAGTTTCTCCTTAAGGTCCTAAGTCAAATATTGCAACTTGAAATTTAATGAGAAGAATAAAATCCTATTTATTCAAACTTGCCAATTAAAATAGATTTGATAAAATTTGGAATCCTCTTAGATAGAAAAATCTATAAATGACTCAATATTAATTCATAACTTTCATTTTGATTACACTCTAATATTTTAATTCTTCTTTTCAAAATTTCAGATTGCAAGGAGGATTGGAAGACTCCATTAATGGAGTTTGGAGCTTATATATATATATATATATATATATATATATATATATATATATATATATATATATGGCCCTAATTCATTTCTTCTTTCTCTTCTATGTTTTTTTATTTACTATTCTAAGCATTTTCCTCTCTATTTATTAATTTCTTTTTTTACCATGTTTATCTATTTTTCTTTATTAACTTACTGTGTAAATAAATATATTATATTTTGAAATTAATATGTTGCAAATCCATCTAACCTTACTAACTGTAGTTTTTGTTTAAATTATTTTTGTTGCTATTTTTTTTTAAATATATATATTAGGGGCTGTGAAATTACCCATTGGCAATCAAAAACTCCTCTAAAGGAGCTATTTTTTTTAAAATATATATTAAAGCTAATCCTCCTTATTGGTATAAAAATGTTTATACAAGCTATAATTTTTACAATAGTTAGGTGTAATAATTTATAAGGGTTTTAGATTAAATTTCCTTAATATCTTTATAAATTTAAAATTTAAAATTTAGAATTTAGAACAAGTACTTTATCCTCCTTATTATCCTTATAAAAAGCATCTAATTTCCTCTTTATTTAATTTTTAGGAATTTAATAGTCTTTATACAAAGGAGGTTAATCTATATGTTTTGCATGATTTAAATAAAGTATTGATTTAAACAGGTTTCCTAGTTTTACTATTATATGAAAATTTATTTAATTAACTTGGAGAGCAAAATAACTAAAAGGAATGAATTCATAATAAAAAAGTTAACAACTATAAATCCTTAATTAATTTCATGGCTCTGTGTGTGCAAAATTTTCATTCTGGTTTTGCTCCTCGGCTATCTTCTGGTCCGCCTTCCCTGTTTTCCTTCAGTTATGGCGGTCGTTGTTTATCCTCTTCTTATTCTCATTCATTTCTCTCTGGTCATTGGCGGCCTGTGAGTATTTTTTTGTTGTTAAGTTAGATGACCAATTTACTTTCTTTGCGAAAATGAAATACACTCGGCATTCATATTTTTCCTCGGCTAATACCATCTCTGTCGGCTCCATTAGAATTTTTTTAAAGGATAGTTCATCTTCAAATTCTGATCTATCTCCCAATAGTAAAGCCCCTCCCCCAATAGGAAACCCTAATCCTTGGACCAAAGTGGAATCTAGAAAGTGTTCGAAAACTAGGGCTTGGAGCAATCCTTCCTAGCATTATCATCCCAAGGTTACGCATGACCTGATAAGGAGTACTATGAATAAATTTTCCCTCTCTTGGTTGCAGATTCTGATCAGAAGTCACCCAACATAGTAGAGTTTTGCTCCTCACCCTTGAAGACCCTCTATCGTCCGTGCACCGGCGGCTTGATCCGAAATCCTCCCTTGATCCGAAATCCTCCCAGCAGCCTAATTCCCCCATTGCAGATTTTCTTACCCTAGACCTTAAAGATGGTATGATTGAGAAATCCCAAGCTAAGTGTAATTCTCTTGGGGTTTTTTTAAGATGGAACGGCTTTGGGATTTCATATTCAAAAAATTGAGCATGGTTATCTATTCAATATCCTAAACAATAAGTATGGTTTTTCTTTCAGAGGATTTTATTCGTGTAGGATGTATAAATTCTGATTTGAAAAATAGATTCCTTAAGGAAGGATGCCCTATATTTAGAAATATCAATTTTTTTTATTATGGACTAGATGCCCTCTTTTAAACCTATTATTCTAAAGGATTTCCCTGTGGAAAGGGTGGTTCTACTTCGAGATTTCCCTATAATTTTATTAATAAAGCATACTTAAGGAAGATAGGTAATTTGTTTGGAAAATTTGTGGGGTTTGTGGATAGTCCATTTAAACAATCTAATACCACCATTATTGTTAGGACATGGATATTAATGTTAAAACCCTAAAACAAATTCATGTGAGAAGTAAATACGATGAATATATTATTTCTCATGTTATCATATTTGAAACTATTGACGTGAAAGAAGTAGAATTAAACAAAAAAAATATCTTTGGAAAATGAAAAATCTAATGAGATCTAGAAGATAAACCTGTAAATCCAGTGCTTCATCAATATCCTAGGTTCAAGGTTTGTTTTCTTAAAACTTATGGGGGTTTTGCTATTAAGAATCTTTCAGATTCCAATTTAGATGTTATTGAAGAAGTGGTGATAGGATATTTGAGTGTTCTACTTGAATCCTTTAATCATCGGACAAAAATTGGAAATAATTTTGGTGACTTAGTCCAGGAACTCAATAAATGCATAATTAAACTTGGTAGTATATTAGAAAAAGACATAGAAGTAGCAGAATACAGACATTCCCTTGAAATAATTATAGGTCAAGAAGAGGAAATGAATGGAGTAGTTAGCAAAGAATTAGAATACATTAACCAAGACACAAAGGAAAATACAGGATCTCATGTTAATTTCTAAAGTTGGCCTCCCATAGATTTTACCTTTGAGATATTAGCTAAGCTATCTATTGATCAGGAAAAAGTAGAAGATCGAATTGAGAATATCATGGAGTTTAATTCTCCTTTAGCTTGAGCTTCAACTAACCATATTGTTAATTTAGTAGCATCTCAACATTCAGTGAATAGAAATTTGGATACAGGAAAAAGGATCGACTTTGATTCTAGTATCATTTCTTTAAGGAAAGATATGTTTACAAAGTTGTCTAAAATAGAAGCCATTAATGAATTTTTAGGTTTAGATATTAATATAAATTCTGAATCTGAAGTCAATCACGTAATTAATAGAGATATTGTTGTTAAAATCTTACATTCATTGGATAAAGATTATTCTGAAATGGCAGAGGAGTATCCCTTAGAAAGTATAGTTAAGAAGCCCATAAGCTTAGGTCTAAGTTTGAACTCAATTGGAAAAATTACTCTCGATTGTGCCAATCCCCCTAAATCTAGAGGAAGGAAATCCCTTAAAGAACTAAGAAATAGAGAAGGTCGAGCTCTAGGACAAATTAAAATCACTTCACTTATGGATGTAGGGAAGGGGAATTTCCTTCCCACACAGCGATGAAAGTCATTACATGGAATGTTAGGGGCATCAATGCTCTTAACAAACAATGCATGTTAAAAATGAAATTACCATTTTTAAATTCAGAAATAGTTATACTATAGGAAACTAAGCTAGATGAAGAAGGCTACAATATTCTTAAAAAGAAATTAGGTATGTGGGATATTTTTGGAATTCCATCAATTGGAGCATTAGGAGGGATTGTGATGATCTGAAATCCTAGACATTATGATTTTGCCTTGTTAAAATTAACTAATAGCTGGATAGGAGGAAGAATAAAAAGTAAAAAAGGTAAGTTAAGTTTTATCCTAATAAATGTTTATGGTCCAAAATTATTTCATGAGAAAAGAAGTATGTGGAAGGATATTCAAACTTTTATTAATAAATATACTACTAAAAATTTTCTTATAGGGGGAGATTTTAGTTCTATATTCTAAAGAAGAAATGGATAAGATAGGGGGATCAAAGAAGCTTACTCAAAAAAACTTGGAATTCAAGGAGTGGCTAGGGGAAATGAATGCTATAGAAATAAAGACTGAGATAGTTGTCTACACTTGGTATAATAGAAGAATAGACATGAGCTTCGTTGCAGAGGAACTAGATAGGTTCTTCTTTATTGGTAATTTAGTTACTTTTGACTTTGATATGATCGCCTACATTTTTTTGAATTTTGGTTCTGACCATTATCATGTGTCCCTAAATTTTCTTGAACCAAATTTACCTAAGAAAAATCCCTTTATGTTCGAAAAGATGTGGATCATGGATGAGGAGTGTCTTAAAAATATAGAGGATTGGTGGAAGAATGCCAGCTTTAAAGGATCAAAAATCTATGTCATTGTGCATAAATTAAAATTAACTAAAATGAAGTTAAACAAATGGAACAAGGAGAGCTTTGGGAATATTTATAAAAAAAAAATTAAAGTTTAGCATGATATTAAATCCCTAAATGAGGATGTATTTTCTAATGGAATGAACATGGAATCCTATCACAAGGAGAAGGATCTTCTCAAAAATTATGAGGAGATTTTAGCTAAGGAAGAGTCCTTCTCGAACTAGAGATCCTAGGAAACTTGGTTAGCAGAAGGAGACAAGAATAGGAAATTTTTTCATAATAGCACCAGGTTGGTCTCACAATAGTGAGTCCCATGTTTTGGCCAACTTTGACACAAAAATCACAATTTTGAGAAAAAATCTCACTTTCAAACACATGTTGCCGCAAAACTATTAGGAATTTGAAGATGATGTAAACTATAGTCTTTTAGATTTTTGTTTCTAGTTTTTAAATATTTTTTTTTTAAAAAAAAAAATCATTTAAATTCATTTTTCCTTCTCCTTCTAAAAGTGGTTTGCGTGAAAAAACTATGTTTTTAAGGAGGTACTGTCACTTGGATTAGCATAACTTTTTTTTAAAATACGATAATGATGTAATTCTTTTGAGATTATATTTTTAACTTCAATATCTAAAGGATGCAATTTGTTTTATTCATTTTGGATCAATATTTGATAGTTTATTAAGTTTTAAAGTGACAGTAACTGTAATCTAGACATAAGGTCACTTGGATCACTCTAACTTGATCTAGTTATATCGAAATATATATATTTTTTTAATAAAAAGGTAACACAAATACTCTTTTCCTACATATTTTTCATAATTTTTTTTTATCATTTACTATTTTTCCCGAAGTCATGAAAAGATAGGTTGTTGAATGACCAAACAACCTATGTTTAGTTAAAGTAATATTTAAAAGTGATAATAAACTCAATATGTATTAAAATTATATTCATTAGAAAGCTTATTCTGAATAGCATCTTTTGACATCATTTTTTTGAAAAGATCATCTTGTTTAGTCCTTGTTTCAGGCCCTAAAAGACCATTTTTTTGCAGTTGAGTTATTTTCTAAGAGCAATTTTTTGTTTTTTTGGCTTCGCACGAAGCCACCTGGGGGTCTTCGTGCGAAGACCCCTTGCATGAAACCCCCTGAGTGAAAATTTTGATGATCAAAATTTTTCCTAGGGGTACTTCGCACGAAGCATCCTAGTCGGCCATTAGAATATTTTTTTAAAAAAATTTTAAAATGGTATAAAAGTAAAATTTTTCATTTCTATTTTACATCAAATCGCAATTAATAAATTCGCATTTTCTATTATTGAAGGCATTTTTTGAAGAAGAAATTTTTGTTGATGATCTTGTGGAAGATATTTTTTGGAGCTCGAAGAAATAGGGAACAAGAAGGGAAGACAAAGTAAATCTTCTAGAAAAAGGTCACCCGGTACTGAACAAAGAAATCGTGAAGCTGCATTGGCATATTATCATAAAACTAATGAAGTTGAAAGACAAGCTAAAGTAGGAGGGTCAAGTCAAGTCGAAGAATTGCACATTGAAGAAGGGTCAGAATTACTCCCTAGAGAGGTTCAAACAATTGATGTTGGAGAAGGGTCAACATCATGTGCTCCTACTGGTATGAATGAACTTTTAAATTTAGCTCAAAGTGTAAAAAAAAATATTAGTTATAGAAACTTAGATCATTTACTTACAATGAATGTGGACACTTTGAGATCACTTGCTAATGCTCAACAATTAAGTCTTGCTAAGAAAAGATCAATGAAAATGATAGCAAGAGAAATATTGGGTAAATTTGATAATTTTGAAACACTTGAACAAGCTCAATTGCTTTCACTTATACTTATAGACAAAAAGTTGGAAGGGGCATTAAAATTATTGGGTATAGACACATCATCAAAGAAGAGAAAAGTTATTGACATGCAAACTGATATGATTGAAAATCTTAAGAAAGGTTTGAACCAGTTAGGGAAGCGATCTTGGACTATAGATAAGTCCATTACAAGAAAAGTTATGTTGACATCCATTGTAGGTAACAGTATGAGATGAAAAAGAAATATATCTTCAGTTTCATCTCACATTGGTTTTAATAGGAAAACAATATCACGATATGTTAATAAGAGAATACTTTTGGATGATAGCACCTTGGAAGGTAATTGGGCAATCATGTGTAGAGCTCCTCATTCTAATAGGATTGATGAAGAAACAAAAAATTTGATCACATCATTTTGGAATGATAAAACACGTCCTTCATCAAACACTAGAGATGTTACCAGACATAGAATTTCAGCTAATCAATATGAATATCATACGAAACATTGGTTGGATACAACACAACATGAAATGTATGTGTCATTTTGTAGTTCAAATCCTAATATAAAGGTTTGGGCAAACCTTGTTTGGAAGATTGAAGCCATATTATATAAGGACAAACAAAGTGTTTGAAACTTGTTGTTGTCGTTATCATATTGAATGTGATCTCCACTATCAAGTTTTTCAAAAGTTTGTAGAAGACACTTATGGTTTTGAAAAGGCTCCTCCTACTAGACGAAGTGAGTTCATCTCATCCATTTTATGTGACAAAAGAGATGATGTAGCTGGACAAATAAATTGCATAAAAGGAATATGCCAAACATGTGCTGATTTGTCTTTTTTTCCTTTGAAAAATGAAGATATTGATGTAACAAAGATGGTAAATTGCAAGAGTTACAAATATGTAAAGAATGAAACAAAATTTGGGAAAGAATCCAAAAGGTTAGAATATGTTGAAGAGGAGATAAATGTTGGAATTTTTATGGAAAAATTTAAAAAATTGATTCAACCCTACATTCATCATGCTTTTTTTTCAAAGTGGCAAGCACAACAATTTCAAACACTAAGAGACAATTTCCCACTTGGAACTATTGTATCAGCTGTTGATTTTGTAGAAAATTATTCTTTTGTTCATCAAAAGGCAATTCAGTCAAAATACTATTTTTCAGAGCAAATTACTATTATGGTACATGTGTGTTATCGACACGCACAATTAGATTTGGATGGTATTGAAAGCACATTTGAAGCACGAGTCATCAAGAAGGAATATTATTTTTATATAAGTGATGATAGAGAGCATGACATTCATTATGTGGAACACTGTTTCAAGATGTTTTTTGCAAATGTGAAAGAATGAGGTATAAAAATTGATAAACATTATGTTTGGTTAGATGGATGTGCTGCACAATTTAAATCATCAAGACCATTTTATGCACTATGTAGATATCATCGTAATGAAAACATACCACATGTCTGGAGTTTCTTTGAGAGTGGACATGGAAAAGGTGAACATGATGGTGCCGGAGCTTGCATCAAACGTGTTATACGAAAGTATCAAATGAATTATAAGGGAGTGCATATAAAAAATGCACATGATGTGGTTGAATGGTGCAAGACACATTTCACACCAAATGAGAATGACGCGTCATCAGGATTGACTCAGGCGGTGCCATATAGAAAATTTTGGGAGATAAAAGGTATGCACACATTTTTTAATTATTTGAAAGTGCTTAAAATTTTAATGATATTTTTAATTCAAATTATATTTATATAGAATGTATTAAATATATGTGCATTTGTTCAAGTGTGGATAGAAAAATTATGCATGGTTGCAATAGGATAGAAAAGACGCGATCTTTGCATTCAGTTATGAGTACGAATTATCGCAATTGGATGTTGAACACTAGGGACTACTCATGCTTTTGTTGTCACTGCTTTGCTGACAATTATGAGGAATGTATCAATCAAGATCGTGGATATGTGGGTGCATGGAATCTAGTGCCACTAGTTGTTACTGATACATTTGATAGAGACGAAGATGAAAACTTTGATGATGTTCCTTTGATTTCTACTGATTATGATCATATCTCAGGATTGGTCAAAATTGGTAAGTATATATATAAATTTCACATTATATGGTACACTGAGTTGCACATGTATAGATCATGTAGATATAGATAGATCTATAGATTGAACTAAGTATTTATTTTAAGTTCTTACACAGGTATATATAAAAATTTATTGTGCAGCAGATGTATTTGCAGTGATTGCTGAGAGTGGAAATGTAGGAGTTGATTATTATTTACTACGTTGTACTGCAGAGAGGATGAAGTTACTTGAACCTGAAGGAAGCGATGGAATGTTGTTCCCCATAGGTTTGTATATCTAGTTTACATCAATATATTGAACTCAATTTGTAAATTTTAAATTTCAACCTTTTAACAAAATTCAAATTGAGTTTGTTTAAATTTATATATTGTTAAAATATGTGACTTGCAGGTTCAGTTGTTTTAGAGGGAACATATTTCAAACAAATCAAAGTAATTCAACATGGTATTCACTTTGTTGATTACGAACCAGACAATAAGGTGTTCCAATATAGTCACCTAGTAGTTGCCACATCCATTTGTCTTCATACAGTTAAATCTCAACATGGATGTCGTAAGTGGAGACTAGATAGTGAGGATCATGAGAGAATATTACAGGTTCTCTATGAAAGGTCTGAACCACTTGAGTTGGTCTAAAAATTTTAATACATGTATACTTATTTGTTGTGTTGGGACCTATTTGCTATCTGTGGATTAAATTTCATTATACTTTGTTTATATATTTAAACATATGATAGGCTATAATTTGTTGATATATGATGAACCTATTTGATGGTTCAATGGTTTTAATATATAGAATTTTATATGTATACTTTGATTATTCAATGATTTTTATAGATTTCATGTTAGTTAAAGATTTTATGTATGCTTGAAATTAGTTACATTACTTATGACATGTGTTAGTTCTAGAATTAGTTAGAATATAGTTATTATCCATTAGTTACATGTATTAACTAGTTATCTTTTATGATATTAATTATAACTCCCAGGTTAAGACCTCCCCTTAAGACTCTAAAAAATAATGAAATTAGTTATATTACAAGTATGACATGTGTTAACTTTGTAGAGTTAGTTAGAATAGTTATTATGGACATTAGTTACATGTATTAAATAGTTATCTTTTATGATATTAATTATAGATCCCAAGTTAAGACCTCCCCTTAAGATACTAAAAAATGATGAAATTAGTTATATTACAAGTATGACATGTGTTAACTTTGTAGAATTAGTTAGAATAGTTATTATGGACATTAGTTACATGCATTAACTAGTTATCTTTTATGATATTAATTATAGATCCCCTTAAGACCTCCCCTTAAGATCTCCCCTTAAGACACTAAAAAATGATGAAATTAGTTATATTACAAGTATGACATGTGTTAGTTGTACAATTAGTTAGAATAGTTATTATGGACATTAGTTACATGTATTAACAAGTTATCTTTTATGATATTAATTATAGATCCCCTTAAGACCTCCCCTTAAGACACTAAAAAATGATGAAATTAGTTATCATATCATCTAAATAAATCATCTAATCAAATAAAATCATGGATCATCTAATCAAATATCATATATCATCTTTCAAACAAATCAAACTAATATCATCTAATCGAATAAAACCATCTAATCTAATCATATATATCATCTAATCTTGAATAAAATCATAGATCATCTAATCAAATAAAACCATCTAGTCAAATCATATATCATATAGATCATCTAATCAAATAAAATCATATCATCTAATGGAATAAAACCATCTAATATAATCATATATCATCTAATAAAAAAAATCATATCATCTAATCGAATTAAACAATCTAATCTATTCATATCATCTAATCGAATAAAACCATCTAATCTAATCATATCATCTAATCAAATAAAATCATAGATAATCTAATCAAATAAAATCATCTAGTCAAATCATATATCATATAGATCATCTAATCAAATAAAATCATATCATCTAATGGAATAAAACCATCTAATCTAATCATATATCATCTAATTAAAAAAAATCATATCATCTAATTGAATTAAACAATCTAATCTAATCATATCATCTAATGGAATAAAACCATCTAATCTAATCATATCATCTAATCGAATAAAACTATCTAATCTAATCATATATATCAAGTAAATGTGTCTCATATCATATCAAGTAAATGTGTCTCATATCATATAATCTAAGCATAGATCATCTAATCAAATATATGTATGTCTCGAATCATAAACTAAGTCTCAAATAAAATATATGCTCAACATGTCCTAAACTAGGGAGTCATCTAGGCGCATACGAACAGAGCGAACCTTTGAGTGACTATCACGAGCATCCTCTAACTGTGAGACATCAACTAAGCCCTACAAATATAAATGCATGTATATATGATAATAATCTAAAATAATTAAAATATTATAAATGCATATTTAAACTTACATATTTTTAAAACATACCTGAGCACTAGTAGGTGTATCATCTGCTTGTAAAGTAGCGACTAACTCCTGCAAATTTTGTGTACAATAGTTGGTTATATACACATGTGCATAGTAGATATATTATGTAAAGTACTTGAAATATAAACATGTACATGTACATGTATATATCTAAAACTTACCTAACCACTAGTAGGTGTCACATCATGTGGAAGATTCTCTGAACCCACACTAGAGGTAACATGCTTTGCTAATTGTGCCTACAAAATATTATGCATTAAACAAACATTAATACACGTACAATTAATTATTCACTAAAACTCCTAATAAAAAAGAAAAGAAATTTTTATATGTACATGAGTCTCAAGAGCAGGAGGATCGTCAGTGCACTGCACCATCATATCATCAATTGATATTGCATCACCCACACCACCTAAGGGCTCGAACCTCTATTGTAATGAGGAGTGTAGGGCTGTCACTAGCTGCGAGGGGAGTGGTGTAGAATCTAAACCATGTGGATGAAATAACATATCCATAAATGACCCCCCACTAGTGGCAACATCCACCTGACCCAACCCACACAACTGCTCATCAAAAGTGTCTAGGCCCTCACCGGTGATGCGTACATCTCCAATCTCTATACCGGGCTCTGTAGCTGTAGAGTGATCTGTGGGTGCACAGTGCTCTACACTATCCTATGCATGATGCTCTGCACTATGTTGTGCTTGACTAGTAGATGGTGCATCATGTGTTGGTGGAACTACAGGACCCCGTGCAAGTGAAATGTACTCCCTGATTGAATGTATAGGGATCCCCTGCTAGTCGGCAATATGAGAATAGGCCTGCACGAGATCCTCCAAAAAGTAAAGGGCCATATCTAAAGTAGTCTGATAACCTAACAATGCTCGTATCTCTCCAAGCATAGGAAGACCAGCAGCTCTATATGTCTCATCACTCACACCTGTAGCACTACTAAATGAAGCCTCAGAAGATGATCTGGCTCTACTTGGTCTAGTCAAAACGTATCTGCCCACTGAATCAGAACTAATCGATGTGGCTGCAAAAGAAATCTATCATATGTTGTCTAGAAATCCCGTCTAAGAAGCAATGATGACCCTATCTGCAGTAGCAGCCATCGCTAGTGTCACTGTCGGACTCCTCTCTCCAACTAGTTGTCTATGAGGCTGCACAACTCGATCAGCCCTATGATACTGATCATGGTCTACAACCCTACCTATCCCCTAACCATAAAAGGTGGGATATCAAAATAGTTGACCCTGAGTCCCAAACAGAACTCAGCATACAACTGCTATGCAAAGTATAATGGAATTTGGTTGTTATTTGGATAATGACCATGGGCTGCAAGATGTCAAGGGTAAATCATACAAGAAATCTGAGGGATCACATAGTGTGTGACCTGATATGCCCTCACCACTCTCATATGCTCATAATGTGGGAACATCTCTTGTTTGATGATTTCCTTGGAGACAAGGCTCTGAACCGTCGCCAAGGAAACATCACCTGAGATCTCCTCCCTCAACTCTCAAAAAATGGCCTCAACTACCTGAGGTGTAAATGAAGTGTGGGCCCTCAATCTACTAGTCATAGACTCTAAACTAGTCAATATAGTAGCACATGTGTCTCTATATATACCATCTCCACTAGATCTACCGATAGCCTGTCTAAGTCTAGCTATCTCTATGTCAGCCATGTGGAAAATAGTATGAATGTCAGGAGTCCGAGGTGTGCCCTGAGCAGCCATCTAGATGTACATCAGATGTGAAAGAGCTAAGTGTTAATAATTAAGCACTTGATTACAACATTATAACTACATGTAAAATGGAAATAAATAAACTTGGTCCTAAGGTATAGATAAGACATCAAGGGTCATAGGACATCCTAGTATGTATTAATGAAACCTAACATGTACATCAATGGGTCATAGGACTAACTTTAATATTTACTAAAAATGCATTTACATAAGCGGTCATGGGTAACATAAGTGGTCATAGCTCATGTTTTAAGGAGTCGTGGGTAACATAAGTGGTCTTATTAGGTCTTAAGAGTCCTAAGACACATACTAATTAGGTCTTAAGGGGTTATAAATTTATAATAAGAGGTCTTAAGGGGTCGTAGGTAACGTAAGAGGTCCTAACATATAGATAATCTAGGAATATAAAGTATCTTAAGGGGTCGTGGGTTATATAAGTTGTCCTAGACTGTCCTAAGCAGTCGTGGGTTATATAAGTTGTCCTAGACTATCTAGTTAGGTCTATAAGTAGAGAAACAACTTAAAGATGTATACCTTATTTCCTAATATGACCTAATGTGAACTGTTAGGATAGGTAATATGACCTAGAGTGTCTTAAGGGGTCATGGATAATGTAAGTCCAGTCCTTGATTGTCTTAAGGGGTCGTAGGTAACATAATAGGTCATAAGGTATAGATAAGAGTCATGGAGTGTCTTAAGGGGTCGTGGGTAACATAAGAGGTCCTAAGGTATAGATAAGACATCAATGGGTCATATTACCTGTCCTAATTACCTATCATAACGTACATAGATAAGAGTCATGTAGAGTGTCTTAAGGGATCGTGGGTAATATAAGTGGTCCTAGACTGTCTTAAGGGGTCATGGGTAACATAAGTGGTCCTAGAGTCATAATTGGTTCTAATTGAATCTAATTAGACCTCCTAAATGGTTCTAATTGATTCTAATTGAGTCATAATTGGTCCTAGTATAGTTAGGTCTAGTTAAGTCTAATAGGTCCTAAATTTTGGTCCTAATAGGTCCTAATTGGTCTAATTACTTGTCTAATTGGTCATAATAGGTCCTAATATATCTAATTGGTCAGACTAATGTTGGTTAAAGACCTAATACCTATCTAATTGGTCCTAATAGGTCCTAGTTAGGTCTACTTGGTCCTAATAGGTCTAGTTAGGTCTATAAGTAGAGAAACAACTTAAAGATGTATACCTTATTTCCTAGAATATGACCTAATGTGACCTATTAGGATAGGTAATATGACCTAGAGTGTCTTAAGGGGTTGTGGGTAATGTAAGTCCAGTCCTTGATTGTCTTAAGGGGTTGTAGGTAACATAAGAGGTCCTAAGGTATAGATAAGACATCAATGGGTCATATTACCTGTCCTAATTACCTGTCATAATGTACATAGATAAGAGTCATGTAGAGTCTCTTAAGGGATCGTGGGTAATATAAGTGGTCCTAGACTATCTTAAGGGGTCATGGGTAACATAAGTGGTCCTAGAGTCATAATTGGTTCTAATTGAGTCTAATTAGACCTCCTAACTAGTTCTAATTGAATCATAATTGGTCCTGGTACTTGATTATGTCTAGCTAAGTCTAATAGGTCATAAATTTTGGTCATAATAGGTCCTAATTGGTCTAGTTACCTGTCTAATTGGTCATAATAGGTCCAAATAGGTTTAGTTAGGTCTATTTGGACCTAATAGGTCCTAATACATCTAATTGGTCAGACTAATGTTGGTTAAAGACCTAATACCTATATAATTGGTCCTAGAATGTCTACTTGGTCCTAATAGGTAGATCTAGTTAGGTCTATAAGTAGAGAAACAACTTAGACATACCTATTATGGAGTTATGGAGTGTCTTAAGGGGTCGTGGGTAGTTCATAAGAGGTCCTAAGGTATAGATAAGACATCAATCAGGTCATATTAGGTCTATCCTAATTACCTGTCATAATAGTTCTAGATAGGTTTAGTTAGGCCTATTTGGACCTAATAGATCCTAATACATCTAATTGGTCAGACTAATTTGTTGGTTAAAGATCTAATACATGTCTAATCAATCCTAATAGGTCCTAGTTAGGTCTACTTGGTCCTAATAGGTCTAGTTAGGTATTTAAGTAGAGAAATGACTTAGACATGTACCTTATTTCCTAATATGACCTAATGTGACCTATTAGTCCACCTAATATAACCTAGAGTTTCTTAAGGGATCATGGGTAACGTAAGTGGTCCTTGATTGTCTCAAGGGGTCGTGGGTAACATAAAAGGTCCTATGGGCCCGTCCTAGGTTACATTAATGGATCCTCATATACATATATAATGGGTCTTCAGGATCTGAATAGGTCATGTGTATATGTCTTAAAATATCATAAGGGATGTATAATGGTCCAATAATATTAATGGGTCATAGAACATCATAAGTGGTCTAAGTCCAATCCTAGGACATCCTAAATTTTTTTAATTGGTCTTGGGGATCCTAAGGTTTTATATTTGTTTTAAGATTTCATAAGGGATCTAGATAAGAGTCCTCGAATGTTAATGGGTTGTAGGTGCAATATAAGCACAGGCCTAGACTACATGTTAAGGGGTTGTGGGTAACAATGAGTCAAGTATATATATGTGTCTTAAGGGGTCAGGGGTAACATAAGAGGTCCTAAGGGGTCCTACGTTTCATTAGTGGATGATCCTTGTATGATAAATTAATTAAATCTAGGATGTACATAAATGTGTCCTAAGACAACCTAAAGTATGTTAATGGGTCTTGATGATCTGAATGGGTCATAGATGTCTTAAAATGTCATAAGGGACATTTATAATGGTCCAACAATGTTAATTGGTCGTAGACGCACGATAAGTGGTTTAAGGTATCTTAGGTTACATTAATTGATACTAGTATGTCTTAAGGGTTCTTGTGGGCAACAATGGGTTCACATATGTATTAATAGAAGCTAAGATAGATGAATGTGTCATAGGATATTTTAATATATAATAATGGTTTGTATGGGTCTTAAGGAGTCCTATGTGTCAAGTAAGATGTCAAGTAATGTGTAAATTATAATAAAGGATCCTAAGTGTCTTAATGTGTCATAAAAGAGAAATAAGGGTCCTAGAAACTTATTGTACTACAATTTTTTAACATTTTTTAACATACTACTAGATCATTTTCAAAAATTGAACTACAATTTTCTAAGATTTTCACAAACTAAAAATTATAAATAAAACAAATAGCTAACTTTAATAAGTTTACTAAAAATGCATGTACATACATGTGTGTGTGTGTGTGAGAGAGAGAGAGACAGAGACAGAGACAGAGACAGAGAGAGATTCTTAATAATTAAAATTTAAAATTTAAAATTTAACATTTTCTAACTCGAATCTTAATGTTTTCTAACATTTTGCTTACGATTTCTAACATTTTTTAACATTTAGATAACATTTTCTAACATTTATACAAATTAAAAATTATTTAAAATAAATAACTAGTTAAAATATATACAAAGCAAATTATTTATAATAAAAAACAAGAAAAATATGTGTACCTGGTATTGCTAGAAAACTGAGGAGGTTGACGAAGCTCAGAAAATGTTGGTGTGCTGGCGTGGTGACATAGTTCACTCCAAGCCCAGGGGTCCACAAACTGCTATAGTGAAAATGATAGGTAAAAAATGAAATCGCCAGAATTTATAAAGAATCTGGCCCTAAATGGCTTCGTGCAAAGTACGCACTTGACACGAAGCCACACAGGGGTCTTCACACGAAGCCTGCGGAAGACTTTGGGTGAAGTGTTGACTTTGCACAAAGATAAGAAAATTTTTATTGTTAACGATTTGGTAGTTTCCTTCATCCCAAAAAGTGGGACACAGCTTCGTGATTGAACCCACCAAAGCTAGGAGAAACTGCAATAGGATCACGACAATTAAAAAATCAAATGGGGATATTTTGGAAAACCTAGAAGATATATCAAAGGAAGTAGTAAACTAATTCTATAAAATATTAAACAATGAAGAAGGATCAATTAAGAAAGCTCAGACTGATCTTTTAAGAAATATTCCAAAAATCATCACTATAAGCCAAAGTAAAATGCTTAATGCCAAATTTTCAAATGAGGAAGTAGAAAAGGCCCTCAAAAACCTTCATCTAGATAAATCCCAAGGCCCAAATGGATTTCTAGCATTCATTTTTCAAAACTGTTGGCCTTTCATTAGGGCAGAGATCATAGATGCATTAGAAGGCATGTGCAATTTAGGACAACTTCTGAAAGAGATTAACAATACCTTCATAGCATTAATTCCTAAAACACCCAATCCAAAGAGCTTTGAGGATTTTAGGCCTATATCTCTTTGTAACACAATTTATATATTACTAACAAAATATTAGCTAATAGAATAAATAATCTTCTTCCTAATCTAATATCTGAAGAGCAAACAGACTTTGTCTCAAGGAGATCCATTCTTGATGGAGTGATAATAGCTCAAGAGGCTATCCATATTGTTCAATCAAACAAAAAATTGAGTATGTTAGTAAAGATGGATATAAGAAAGGTATATGACAAGATAGATTGGTGTTTCCTATGCAAATGTTTAGAGGCTTTTGGTTTTTCCAAACAACTGATTAGTTTGATCTTTGAATGTATCTCCGGTCCAAAAATGTCAATCATGATTAATGGTTCTCCAGTAGGTTTCTTTGATATTTCCCAAGGACTAAGGAAAGGTGACCTCCTTTCCCCATTCCTTTTTATTTTAATGGTTGAAGAATTAGGTAGATCTATGACTGAAGCTTGGAGAAATGGAACTCTAAAAGGTATAAAAATTACATCTGATTTAGAACCCTGTACTCATCAACAGTTTATGGATGACAATATTCTCTGCGGAGAAGCCAGTATTAAAGAAGCTATGGCTTTCTCAGACATTCTTCAACATTATTCCTATGCCTTGAGACAACAAATTAATAAGGATAAATTTGAAATCTTCCTTTTCAATACTAGCAAAGAGTTGGAATCGGTAATCAATAGAAAACTAGGTTTTAAGTTAGGATCAGTTCCTTGTAAATATTAAGATTTTCCCCTAGATAAAGGCAATAGATCTACTAACTTATGGAATAATGTGCTTAATAAAATAGATTAAAAAACTAGATTCTTGAAGGGTAGATGGTTCACTACTATTGGTAAGGCCATTCTAATAAAATTAATATTATCTACCATCCTGGTCTACCAGATGATGTACCTTAACTTACCTCAAGGTATTAAGAATGAAATAACTAAAAAACTTAGGAGTTTTTTCTGGCAAGGTTCTAAAGATAAGTCTCTTACGACATTAATTGCATGGAAATTGATATCCAAAAAGAAAGAGGAAGGGGGATTGGATTTTAAGGATCTTAAAAAATAGAATTTAGCTTTAGGAGCAAAATTAGTTTGGCATATGATCTAGATTCTAAATGGATCAAAATCATGAGATTTAAGTACTTGGATGGGAGGGATGAATTGAGTATTTGTAGGAATCTTTCTCCTCCAAGAGGCTCAAGATTTTAGAACTTTGTTAGTGATTGTAGAAAACTTATCCTGGAAGTTATTACTTTGGATATTAGAGATGGTGGTAAGGCATTGTTTTGGGAAGATTCTTGGGTTGCCTTTCTACCACTTCAGTCAGAGTTTAGTGAGGATAGAGTCATTAACCAAATCATAGCCTTAAGGGGAAATTTTTTCAAATATTATTTATAATTTCCATATGGTGACCCTACCTTGGGGTGGAAGTGGAAATCCTTTGATAACTTAGGCCTTCACTGAGATTATGTAACTAGAATAATGGAGATTTTGCATAAGAGGACAATCTTTCAAAGGAAAGGAAATGACACCATTATTTGGGCTAAGGCTAACAATGGTAATGTTAATGTTTGTAGCTTCAGTCGTATGATCACTTAGAATACATATAATACTTAAAGATAGTGATTTATAATAATATATTGTATTTGCATATATATATGTTATATTATTAATATATTATTCAAATGTATATTATTCTAATATATGATTAATTAATGAAACATTATAAAATGAATAGACATGTCCCATGAAGGGACATGTCTCTCATAGCCTCATTCCCAATATAAACAAGTGAGATTGTTGCATTTGGAAAACACATACCATATCAAATTTAGACAGTGCTATTACATTTGCAGCAATCCTTAAAATCTCAACATGGTATCAGAGCCAAGCCAGACTGCAAATGGGAGATCTATCAAAGGTTTTGATGAGGAGAAAACAAATAAGATACACATCATTCAGTATGGGAAGAAATAAGGAAAAGTCTACAGTGACAAAAGTTTGAATAGGACACGGACTATACCATAACCTTATATATATTCAGACCATACATATGCATAGATTGAATCATATTACTATGAAATGCCTATAGACTGTATCCACGACAAGTGACAGGAGCAAATTGTTGATGGGAAAGACACAATCTCTCTACAATGAGGTGGCCGATCTCTACGATTCATTGGTAGGTGTATCCAATGAATAAATTGATGCAAAAGCTTATCATGGTGCTATCTCTGTGGTTAGATATATTTTCCTTCAATTATGGCATCATGGTTATCGTGATCAATCCCTAAACTTGATGTGAAGGATGTCTCTGCAATCAAGTGTTGTAGCTTTTCATTGATGACATTAAGTGATATAAATAAATTTTAATATGAAATGAGCTATATCTTTAATGAAATATTATGCACCCAAGTCTAATTTGAGGCAATTCATATAAGGTCTATATATATATCAAAGAGATGATATTGTAGTCGGTTGAGATATATATCTAGAGGCGATAATATTAATTGAATCATTTATAACATATTACTTACTCTGTCGAGAGTTAAGAAATATAGCTTGTCGTAAATTTTTGAAGACATAGCAAAATGATATAATGTTTTTGCTATTATTAGCACCAAACTTGAAGATAGAATCCTCTTACAAAGTATTCATTTTGAGAAAATCTATCAAGTTCTATCTCCAGACCTTCAGTAGACTCTTGTTGGAATAAAAGATCAGTTTTTCTTTTTCAACATCTTCTCTTCTTGCGAGAATCACAATGGAAACCATCGAATGAAGTATAGACATCCACTAAAGCATAATGAATTGGAGAAAAGTAACACTTTTTCCATGAGTCATTTCAGCGTTCATGAAAATGGATGTGTAACAAAATATGGGACTTACATAGTTCGCAGTGTAATAGAATCACTATTTGAAGGGTCAGATATCTAAGGAGGTGATGCCATTATTGCCAACCGGAGAAACCCAGAAGAAAGTTTTAATTTGGTGCATAGCACTGTAGAGGATAAGCAGTGATTGACATATTGAACTGTTAGGAGAACCAGAGATTACTGACCTGGGAGCATTACACCTAGTTGTAGCTGATTATTACTCAATATTCACAATGGCAAGACAAGAGCACCAAGCCAAGTGCGAATCTTACAGTCTTGGGATACATGGAATGAAAAAAAAGAAAAAAAGGGAGCATTCAAATTGCTATGACCTGTAAACTAGACCTTCCACAAAGTGTTTGAGGCATCACGCATTGACCATATAACCGAGGGTAAAGGTGAGTATAAAGTATGCTTTATTGGTAATGAAAATTTCATAAATATTCATTTATATGTTTAATATGATATGGATACTATAATTGAAAGTATATATGTGTGTGTGTGTGTGTGTCATCATTAATAATTATTTCGTAGTTATATTATAATTGAAAGTATATGGTGATTATATATATATTTAAAGTAATATATGTAAAATCTTAGATTAAAAATATATACTTAAAATATTGAATGATCCTATATTACATTGGAATGATCTTATATCATTATGCAGAAATATCTTTGAGTATTATGCAAGTACCTCTCTTATTCTTTTATACGTACTATTTGCCTTGATCTTTTCTGAGGATGCTCTTGCAGGAATAGAAAATTGATATCAGATTCAGAGGGAGTCTGACATCTTCCGAGAGGTTAAATAAATAAATAAATAAATTTGATGAGTTTCAAAGGGCGCAGATGATTCAGTCAACTTGTGACAAACTTGATCATATGGATTGAAAGGGAGTTCACTATTGAAGGTGAAACACTTCTGAGATCATAGTAGTGGGAACTCGTGGATAGAATCACAAATTGAGGAAATCCATACATCTTGAGTGATCCTTATTGACATTTTTTTCTCTTCCCTCAAGTCTAAAGAGAGTGTTAATTTCATCGTCAGGAAGACAAACCAGAAGTTATCAAGAAAGATTCCTCCCTAGCTAAGAGGGAGTATTGAATTTAGCTTCGGGAGGATCACAATAATAATTTAAGTTGGTGGAAGAAATTGCCTGAGGGTAGTAACGACAAATCTACAAACATACAAGATAGCATTGGGATTACATTTCCAAATCTCTCAAAATCAACATGGTTGATACAAGATTGCATTCAAGGGAGAATTAACTTAATGATTGTAGTTATCGAACTGAGTTGAGAATTGATATTTGATTTAAAGGAAGTCAGTACAACATCTAGAGGATATGCCTTATTTGATTTCCAAGGATCTTGGTCATATTGATACAGAGGGAGTAAACCATATCGAGATGGTTTCCCTAGTGACCAGGAAACTATAAAAGGGAAAAAGAATTGTGATTCAAATGATGAAATTCCATGTATGTGAACTAGAAGGATTTTATGTAGATATCTAGGTCATGATATTCCTAGATAAATGGTTGGGAATTCAAGAAAAGATCTTAATGTAGACTAAATAACAAAGACACGACTTTCTCACAGAAGGTTGATAGTAGATTCAAAGGGATTATGATAGCTCATCTAAAACAACCTTGGACAAGGAGGTGAACTTCAAGGGTTTATGCTATCTCCTACATAACTTGGGGTTCACCTAGAGTGATACAAACTATATAAGAGATATAGTGCATATGTATGCTATTCAAGGTACATTATCCCTACAAAACATATGGCTGATATTCTCACCAAGTTTCTTGCTAGAGACCTAAGGTTGTGTACCTTCGAGATAAACTTGGCATGTTGGAGAATGAAGCCTTAGTTGAAAAGGAGTTTCATCTATTAGATTTTATGTTATTGCATTCTTCTCCTTGAGAGAGAAGTCTAAGGTGAAAGCCCTTGTTTCCATCATTTGGATTGAGCCATGATGGATCCACCCTCTAACATGAGTCAAGGTGGATTTCACATGTGTGACTCCATGACTTATGGACCCTCCTGTGAACATTGGAGAAAGGTGATGACTTTTCGATAATGAACACTTGTATTTGATATTACAAGGTGACGATCTTGTAATAGAGATTTGTTATGGTAGAATTTTTGTCTGTGCACATACCATAATAGGGTTATATGTAAATAGAATGTAATGTTCTTATTTACTATATCCTTGTATCATGATTTGAGGTGATATGAAAATTAGGTATCATGATTTAAGGTGATTCCTCATATCAAGGTGGTATGAAAATTAGGTATCATGATCTAAGGTGATTCCTCATATCAAGGTGGTATGAAAATTAGGTATCACAATCTAAGGTGATTCCTCATATCAAGGTGATATGAAAATTAGGTATCACATTCTAAGGTGATTCCTCATATCAAGATGGTATGAAAACTAGGTATCACATGTTAGGTGATTCCTCATATCACATGTTAGGTGATATTGAAAAATAGGTATCACATGTTAGGTGATTCCTCATATCACATGTTAGGTGATATGTAAAGCTTGGTATCACATGTTAAGTGATACTTCATATCATGAATTATGTTATATATGATACTCTATATCACAAGTTAGGTGATACTTCATATCACGATTTATGTGATATGTAATTTCTTATTATCCATATGGATCATGTTAGGATCCTTCTGAACTTATTATTACATATTGATTGGACCCTATGAAACATATCACATAGTGACATGTCTTTACATAAACTTAGTATCCATATGACATACATCATGAGAGGTATTGTCATTAGACATACCATGGATATTTATGAGCTATGGTGAACATCACGTGAATTGATATTCTTTCATATACCATATCTCCTGATATCACAGTGGGGTGATATCTCCTCTCTTTCAAAATCAATGATTTATTACCTTGATGAACTTTTATCTTCTCTAGCTAAGAGTGAGTGCTGATGTTTTGTATGGCTATAGTTAGGGTCATATGTGTTGACAAGGGAGACCACAACACATTATGTTGGATCATCCTCCCTAGCTAAGAGGGAGTGTTAATGTTTGTAGCTTCAGTCGTATGATCACTTAGAATACATATAAAACTTAGATATTTATTTATAATAATATATTGTATTTGCATATATATATATATATATATATATATATATATATATATATATATATATATATATATATAGAGAGAGAGAGAGATATGTATATATGTATATACATATGTATATAGGTATATACATATGTATATAGGTATATACATATGTATATAGGTATATACATATGTATATAGGTATATACATATGTATATAGGTATATATATACATATATATATATATATATATATATATATATATATATATATATATATATATATGTTATTATTAATATATATTATTCTAATATATGATTAACTAATGAAACATTATAAAATGAATAGACATGTCCCATGAAGGGACATCCCATGAAGGGACATGTCTCTTATAGCCTCATTCCCAATATAAACAAGTGAGATTGTTGCATTTGGAAAACACATACCATATCAAATTTAGACAGTGCTATTACATTTGCAGCAATCCTTAAAATCTCAATAGGTAAGTATAATGATAAAGATGGTTATTCCTTCCTCGCAGCAATCCCTTCGACACCCTTGGATTTACCAATCGATTTATGTTGGAATAAGGATTGTATGCCTAAAGAAGGTATTTTTTCTTGGGGAACATTACAGAAAAGGATCTTGACTATAGATTGGTTTAGGAAAAAAAGCATACTTGTGACCTTCTTGATGTCCTCTCTATGAAGAAGCTAGTGAGAGTGTGAACCAACTACTTATTGGATGTAACTTTTCTAACCATTGTTGGAATTGGTTAGAAAGGAAGCTTAATTGGTCCTCTACCTTCCAAAATGACATTTTGGAGGTTTTTAATAGTTGGTCTTGAATCAAACGTCATGATATGTATAGAAAAATATGGAGGATCGCCCCCTCTTTATTAATTTGGGAGATATGGAAAGAAAGAAACTTTTGTATCTTTAAGTAATCTAAACTAAGCTTGGATCAATTCTTAAACAAGGTAGAAGTGAGTATTATAGAAATGGTTAATTGCAGGAATATGCTTGGAAGAACAAATGTTATATTTTCTAGAGAGGATGATTATATTAAAAATAAATGGTTCTTGATAGTTTACAACTGATTGAATATCTTGATGAACTGAATTGACAAGTGAAAGACAGTGATTAGAGATCACTGAGCTATTAAAGTGATATGTAAGGCAATTAAATCGGTCAATATGTATTGGCATTGATGTCAAATAGTTTTGGCTATACTTATCATGATAGTTACAAGCATCTAAAGAAGAAAAATGGTAAAGGAATGAGATATCTAAATGAAGATGAGATGGATATGGAGATATGGCTAAGGTATACATTGGATAACTTATTGATGAGTCTATGGCATCATATTGTTGACTTGATTAAATTACATGAATTTGTTATGTATTGAAGATCATAACAGAACAAGTTTATGTGGTCGGTAATTGAAGATTTATGTATACACCAAGCCAATGCAGTGTATAACAAATAACAATAATAACCGAGTTAGTATTCACCGACACATTATGTATTAACCGAGCAAGAGAAACAATTAAAGTTTATAACAACTGACTAAATTGATGAGCTGGAAAATTGCTTATGATTCTAAGGTAAAAGATAAAGTTTTTTATGATGATCTAACAGCTGACAAAATTCAAGATTGATCGAATGGGGAATGACGAAATGTGTTATAGACACATTTGTTGAGGAAGCTTGAAGTGGAAAAATGAATGATGGAGATTAAGAGGCAAAATCTAATGGATGAGAAGAAAATAGTTTATGACGTCTATTTAAAGAGACATGAGATTCATTATTAAGTCTAGGATAATTGAATCTACAGGAGAAATTACATAAGAAGACTTTTTCATGCACTACTAATCAAACTGGTAATAGACAAAACCGAGCATAACTGCAGGCATTATCAAGCATCAGAGTATTTTTCACCGAGTTGAATATGTTGAAAGATATGACGGATTGAAGTGATTATTGATCAAAGGACGTATTTTGAGCTTAGCATAGATCTAAAAATCTAAAAATATTAGTTGTATTTGAATTAGATCATTACTGTATCAGTTTAACCATTGTTATAGCTAAATCTCTTAACCAAGTGGACTTAACAGTCTTATTTGTATTTGAATATGACATTGAAGGAATTTTGTTGGTTTTCTTGTTGACCCCATAGTGAATGTTGGTCAAGAGTTAATTGTTAGTGATAAATCCTCTAACCAGGTCACACCTCACAGTGTGTTTTGTAACCTTTAACAGGGTTGGCTCCTAACCGAGCTCACTTTAGAAGAGTGAAATATTTTCGGTTACCGGTCCTAGCTGGTTTTTCCCTTAGCAGGGTTTCCATGTTAAAAATCTATGTGTTATGTGTATTTGATGTGATTGGATTATTATCTTACTTTACATATTTCATATTTGGATTAATTGTTAAACACAGTATTGTATTTACTACAAATCAATAGCTCAACATAAAGTTATTGTTGATAGCTTACCAAGTTGATTATTTGTTAAAAAAGTTCAATTATATACATCTAGAAGATGAGGATTGTAGGATAACTAGAATTAACTAATTCACCCCCCATCTCAGTTATCTAATAGTTCAGCCTAAAAATTCCTGCCTTTTTTGGTAACGAGAAACAAATGATTATAGATAAACATGCAAACTATGTTTGGAAACCTCCCAGCTTTGGATGGTATAAAATCAATTTCGATGGAGATTCTAGGGGTAACCCAGGTAAGGTAGGAGATGGGTGTTGTATTCATTGGTGGGATGGATTTAGGGTAGCAAGAAAATCCATTTCTCTAGGGATAGAATCAAATAACATGGTCATGTTCAGTGCCCTTATAGAAGGTTTTCTATTGTGTTGGAGAATGAACCTAGTAAAGCTTGAAATATAAGGGGACTCCTCTTTAGTTATCAATATTATAAGAAAAGGAAAAATTCCAAATGGGCATATAAATGGCATTGTTGAAAGGGAAATGGAGATTTTATCGACATTCTAACACTTTTCCATCAATCATATATAGGGAAGGAAACAAAGATGTCGATTCTTTAGAAAATGAAGGAGCAAATAGTTTATCTCGGGAAATCATACTTCCAAGTATCTCTCATGACAAAGGATAGGAAGTTCAGAGTAGAATAGTAACCTTTAATCTTCTTAGAGTAGATTTATCTCAGAATTACTTAACTAAACCACCATCTTATCTTCTAAAAGGATGCTCTAAGCTTTTAGTTCCTTGTTTGGTCTTAGCTAAGCTCCTAATGGAATAATATATTCTTCCCTTAGTTTCTAAGATACTCAAAACATAAGGCATTAATTAATTAAGAGGTATTCGAAACTGATTGAAGAACCCTCTAAAGCTAATAGAGTAGAAAATTAAAACTTAGGATCAAAATTAGGCCAAGTAACAATAAAAACCCCTAGGCACCAAAATCCTTTCATATAAATATTTACATAGTCGTCTATAAGTCATCTTGAGCATTAGGCATCTAGGATACTACAATTCAGAGATTCGAAGGTAGAACAATCTACAAATCTTACCACCTTAGTATGTCTCCAAACCTTCCCTCTACCCTGGATATTGTTATTCACTCTGCAGACTTCCTTCAAATTCAACTAATCCATCGCTATGGTGATTTCAACCAAGATGAAGCAATTAAATAAAAGAAATAAAGATAACTCTAACTATGATAACACATACTTATATTAAATTATATGTTTATACAAATATCTAGATAGATACTTATAGTAACCAAAATATTATTTATCCAAGACAATTCTGTCATACAATTTGATTATCTATGAATCTAGTTATAATATATACTTTTATAAAGTTATCTTCAATTTAGTTAGTTGATATTTTCAGACAATAATTATCTAATATTTTCCAATTCACATAGCATCAATTTAACACTCAGTATAGAATGCAGAATCCATATCACATCTTGATTCGTCTCATCATTCTTTCAAGTAGGTACTATGAGTTGGCTGTCAAATCTCAATTAAATAATGACAAGATTGGTAGTTCATACAGATAGCTTCTATTCATAATAACCACCTCATTGTAGAGTTAAAATTAATTAATATATATTAAATCTAAATAGCGGATATAAGCCAGAATAGAGATCTAGTGATCATTATAGTATCATTAGACTTACTCCGAGTTAGGATAGAACATTACTACTTATGAATAAAAAATATAATAAATTCCAACCTTATGACGCATTACCTCAAATGTGCAACACTAAGATATGATTGCAAGAAATTTATGATCTTTAAATCATCACCATTTTTTTCAAAATTCAAGTCAATCATAAATAAGCTTCCACCTCCTTACCCTTATGAATTATAATAACTTCTCTAGCAATCCTTTAGTCATTAAAATTCTTTATCCATTGGTTAACATGGAGTTTTCTAATACTCTTTGAAGGAGTGATAGATTTTGAGGCCAAATGCATACCCCAATAAGACTCCAGGGTAGGAAACACCAAACGGAAGTTAAAGAGCATGTTATAGAGAAAAGAATAAGAGGAATTATAAATTTCAATAATATTTTAGTTGTGGAGGAAATAATGAAGGTTCTAGGATAGGAATATCTTTGTAACATAGATAGGACAAGGGTGAATTTAGATATTGTGTCTATGTTTCTTTCCCTTTCTATGTTCTTCGAATGAGATAAGAAATTGGCAAAAGATATTTGTGAGAGCATTTTTAAAAAAGATATACAAGTAAATATTGAAAGTGTTCTAGATAATATTGTGTGCTAAGGAAAGCACCTTCATAGGGTTAGTATTGCAAATAAATGAATAAATCAACTAAATTACCACAAAGAGTAAGCTATTTAAGCAAATAATTGACAATTAAGCACTCTACAAACCTCTATTTAGGGATGCTAATGCAAAGCTCTTGGTAAGATTTCATTAGTGACAGTCCTAAAATGAGAACGAATGATAAACAAAACTAAAAGTTCAATTCCAAATGAAATTACACCTATTTAGCTCTAAATTTGCCTTTCTAGCTATAAATTGCAAGAGTTTTGATGCTATTCTCATGTTTTGTGGATGATTAATGCTTGAATTATACCTTGCTTTTATAGATTTTGGCAAGGGTAGGGGGTGTAGTTGATTTGATCATGATTAGGTGAGGGTTAAGTCCATGGTTCCACCTTTAGAGACCATTTAAATATTTTGTCCTCAAAGCTTGGGACCAAAGGACAAAATGAGTGGACAAGATGCATTCTCCAAGTGAGTGATTGAGATTTGATTTAGGCTTGCTCCACGTGAGCTCCATCCTCAAATCCTATTGGTTGATGAATTTTCCTCCCATTTGGTGGTTGAGGGAAAATAGAATTTAATTAATTGAATTTAATTAAAATCTTTAGCCATGTGCACCCCTTGAATGGGTTGATTTGATTTAATTGAACTATGTAATTAATTAGATTAATTACACAATTGATTTGATTTATCATGCTTTATTTGATTTAAATTGATTTTATGGATTTTGATTTTTATTAAATTTGGATTATGGATTGATTACAATTTTGATTTGATTTAATTTCTCTAATTTTTGCCTCGATTGTTCACTTGATTTAACTTCTCCAATTTCAGGTGATTAAAAATGCCCCTCTTTGAGTTGACATGTGAAGCGTGTCAATTCAAGGAATGTCCTGATCATCCTTGATATGAAGCCTTGATTTTGTTGATGGTTGATTTTGATGTTTGGTATAAGATGCAGATTTTGATGAAGTTCGATTGAATTTGATGTCCTAATGGTCAATCTGATGATTATTTATCTAATATGGTACCTATTCTGATCTAATTTGATGTTTGATGGCCCTTTTGATTGATAAGCAAAAAAATTTCTATTAAAAGATTACACTTTGATTTGATGGTCATTCCCTTGATTTGATGATTAAAATGCTAGTCTTGATTGTCCAAGTATATGCCCCCTCAAAAATGAAATGAAATTTGATAGTTATTTGTCAAATATGATGGTTTAGGTCATTTGGCATGAATTAGGTCAATTTGTAATGAACTTCAATTTCATTTTTGATAATGTTTTTGCATTTGTTTGATCACAAATACCCCTGATTTGGTAGAATTATTGAAAAAGTTGGGTCCCTGGTCATTTTCTAGTCAAAGATGCCCCTTTTAGGTCAAAATGGCCTATATATATGGTTAAAAAATTATTATTACTATTCATTTTCACTTTTCCTTTTGACTTTTCTTCTCTGAGCCTTCTGAGCTTTTCGTCGTGGTTATCTCAATTTGTGAGCACCGGTTCAAGCGAGGACGTCGATATCTACGACCGCCTAGATATGGACCTCTAGTATGTACTCCATTAACTTGATTTGTCAAATTTATGCATTTAAATTGAAAAAAATTAAATTTTTCAAAGAAAAAACCCTCTTTTTTTTCTTTTTTCAATTTAAATTATGCTTTTAATCATTTCTTTAGCACATATCACTCTCTCTTAGCACTTCCACGGTTTTTATTAGCACTTCCATGACTTTTACCTATGCGTACACATGTCGTAATTAGGGCATTTTTCACTTTTAAAAATTTATCTAGTGCGTATAAATTCCAATGTGCTTTTACTTTTTTAAATAGTGCGTACATGGTATTCATTTAGCATGTACAAGGTCTTTTAGCATGTATACCTTAGAACAATGCTTTTACAAATTTTACTTGCGCTTTCAATAGTTTTAGTTGGGCTTTTGCCTTTTAGCACTTTTAATCATTTTAATAGCGCTTTTACCCTGTTTGGTATAAAATGCCAATTTTTACATCAGTTTTCCAAACTATCCATTGTTATCAATCAGTTGATTGGTTTAGATAACAAGCTTGATTTGGTAGCAAGTCGTAGGATGTCAGTTGTCAAATTACTTTGAATTTTTTATTGTCAATCTCAATTTAGAAGGTGGATGATGATAAATTTTTTGTCCTCTCTGAATAGAATCAAGAAAGTTGATTGTGTTTTGATAAGTTTTAAATGTTTGATTGACTTAGGATGATCCAAAAGATATTGTTTTCAAAAACTGATGTAATTTAAACTTTCTTTTTCTAGGTTGACCTTAAGTCACTCGCCATTAGAGGTTTATATCCCTTACGATTCCAGATGATCGACAACTTGAGTGGTACAGATCGTTGACACATTTGTAGATGTGATCTTTCATTTTTACTTGTTCTACCTCAATTCTGAGTGAATCGGGGACTCATTACAGCTATGGCATAGAGGTGGCACTTTGACCATAACACATTCCATTTGCCTATGGGAGAGATGACCATCACTCTCGAGGATGTGTATCACATTGTCTATATCCCTACTCATGGAGAGTTGGTGTTTTATGATCAGGTATACGATGGTACAGCTTGCTAGTGGGTGTTTCAGGACTTGACTATTGGTGATGATCATATCTAGTGGGTCCAGTTCCCTTCTTTCCCAGTTCTTCCTACAATCTTGGGTACTCTTATTGGTAGTTTTCTTATGCCTGATCGCTAAGGGTATGGTTTTGCGGTTGATTATGGGAATATCCTTGACGATCTGATTACTCAGCCCTAACGGTTTGATTGGGGTACTTTCATTTTGGTGTATCTATATCATGAGTTACATCATGTGGTATATCATCATGGGGTGACTCTATCTGCGGGGGTTATATTGTTGTATTTGTGGATCTAGGAGCACATCCCAGTTACTAGGCATATCTCTATGAGGCATCATGATCCTGGGTGGACTTTTGCATGGATGTATGAGGGCATGGTGGTGCAGGCCCATTTGGGCAAGTTGGATTATTGGCGATGCATGATTGATGATGTAGATCAGGTTGTATGGTGGTCGTATATTGGATGTGAGGCTTGGGTGGAGGAAGCATCTGAGCTTCCTTTTATGTGTTCTCCTCAATGGATGATAGGGCACACTCTACATATTATTAAGAGATTCTTCTTCCTCTGAGTATTACGATAGTATGGTCATACATAGGGCATGCCTCAGGGTTTGACTATGTATGCTCGGGTATAGGTGGAGAGATCACTATGGGGCCACAAATTGATTACAGGATGGCTCACTAGGAGGTAGAGAAGCTAGGTCACCTGCCTTGGGACATGTGAGACCATGTTATAGATGCTGGGATGACTGATGAGTATGATGACTCATTTTCTCATAACCCCTTTCTAAGATTCATAGATCTGACAGAGCGAGTGCCAGGAATAGAGGAGTTAGAGGATGATGGCAGGGATGGGAATGGAGGTGGGGGTCATCAGAGATGATGTCATCGGGGATGACAGGGTAGATGAGTGGGTGCGGGAGGAAAAGTTATGATTATAGTGATTTTTGTTCTGCCTATTCCTCCTAGGGGTGGTGTTTAGATGAGGGGTGGTCGGCCTAGGGTTCAAGGTGCTAGTGTGGATAGAGTTTTACATCAGGTTGTTGTGGATCATGTCGCTAGATGGGGCTGACATAGGGTCTAATATCAAAGATAGGTTGGTGCTCACGTAGTGGCTGATGTGGATGCTCAGGCCACATAGATTTTGCTAGATCAGGCACAGGTCATACTGGCATAGGTTCCTCTTCCACAAGCTCCTCCATAGGTTATTCCATAGGCTCCCCTAGTATGGGCTCCTGATTCCTCTGCAATGCCATATCCTTCATTTCTCCCATATTCTTCTTCTTCTGTTCCATCTTTATCCATTCCCTCTTCTTCCTTTCCCTCTTCTTCCATTATGTCTTCTTCCATTCTGTCTTCTTCCATTCCATCTTCTTCTATGGCTCCTCCACTAACTGCTCTTACCCAGGCCCTAGCACAGACTCCTATACTAGCTTTAGCCTCATATGTGAGATCCCTTTAGTCTGAGATCTGAGAGATGCAACAATAGGTTACTCAGCTAAGTTTGATGATGTAGGAAATTATGGATGCTATGAGTCAACATGGTTTACAAGCTAGTTCCAACCGACCTCCTGATAGTGATCACGGTCCTGATGGTGCTGATGGTGTCAGTGGTTCTCGAAGTTCATCTATTCTATAGAGATGATCCATATTCTTTATTCATTGATGTATATGAGGTTCCATTTTTTATCTCGAGACATTAGACTCTATTGCTATCCTTTTTATCAGTTAATGTTATTTATGTTATAATACTTTGATAGACTTTGATGGAATTTGATTTCCCAATGTATATTTCTTTGATGATGATACCATGGATTTTGATACCTAGTTGACAAATTTACTTTATGTGACATCATCATGTGTTGGACTTTATTTTTTAGGATTTTTTCTATGATATGCAAATCTATATGATTCTATCTCCTATATGCTTTGTTTCATCCTTTTCTAGATGTAATTAATGATATGGATGCACATGTTCTATTTATGATTTAATGATTGTCTTATGTATGACATAAAATAGGTGAATGTATGTGATATGGATTTTGTAATGATTTATGATATATGATGTTTTAATCGTTTATGGATGCAAATGATACATAAATGTTTTTTTTATGATGATGTAATGATTAATGCTTTAATGATACTTATGGATATATGGTTTTAAATGATATGGATATGTAATGAATATGTAAATGTAAATGTGATGTAAAAGTGTGATGGACCTATATGATGTAATGATGGAATATTGATACTCAATCATTAATGATGTATATGATCCTAAATGTTATATGTTTAAATAGATGAATTATGTTGACGAATGTAGATGCAATGATGAAAATAAATGCCATGAGTTTTTAATGAATGGATTTTGATGAATAATAGAATGTGCAATGTTTTTGAATGAACTAAATGTTATGCAACTAATGATGAACTTATGTCCATTTGAATGAAATGATTTAATGAATGAAATGAATGAATGTACCAGTAAATGCACTTAAAGGATTTAAAATAATTTCTTGAAAAGAACGCACACTAGATGAGACAGATATTTAAAATGAATGCAAACTAATGCAATGTCATCTCATGATGTAAACTACTACAATTAACTTTAATAAAATATGTAAGGTAAATGTGGTGAACTTAATTGAACTTAGGGAGAAGTCCTAAATGAATGCAAGATTTCTTGAATCTAACAAATGCAAGTGAACTAATGCAATGCACCTATGATTTGATTTTTTATTTCCAACACACTCAATCACATATAGTTTTTGATGTCCCTTTGATTTTTTATTTGACTCCACTCCCTTTCTATTTTCCCCTTTTGAAAATTTTAATTTATGCTAAGAAAGGAAAATACTTTAAATGCATTTAATCTAAGATGTATGCAACTAACTGTCACTATTCAAAAATTTGAAGCTTATATTCATCATTGAGCAATTTGTGATATCTGAATTGAGTACAATCATCACTAGTTCAACTATGATGATATGAATACCTTTTTCACTTCTTATGTTGCTTTCCCATCCTTTCGTATGACTATCATTGATTGAAGTCAATCACGAGAGTGTGAATACTGATTTTGTCAGATTCTATGTTGCAAGTGGATTTTGGTATTATGATATTTAACATCAAAATATCCAAGGTATCCTTTTGTCTAAACAAACAAAGATCTTAGTTTCATCATATGTACAAGTCTTCGATGATTCTTTGATAGTCACATCCTTAGATAAATAATACATTCTCTAAAACTTTGATCTTAAGAAAGTCATTCATAAATCAACAAAATAGTATGCTTTCATCATAGCTTGTCTAATTTAAAAACTTTCATCGATTCACTAGAAAGACATGATTTCATCAATCAAGTCAACACTTTTTAAAAAAATTGCACTATTTTTCAAATCCATCTTTCAAGTATAGTTCCATCCATTTCATATTTTTAATCCTGATAAAGATAAGGTCTTGTGAGATTTTGGATCAAGTTTTGCATTTGGTTCAAATTGGATTAGGATTAGGATTTTATTTAGTGTTTTGATGAATTGATTTGGTACCTGATTGAAGTTTTATTTTGATGAATCCTCCCTCCTTTTGAGTAGATTTCCCCCAGTTTGATGTGATTTCATTGTGAGACTTGGGACAATTTTGCAGATTAGGTGACCAAAATCCTTAGGTACTTACAAATGTAACTATGGGGTTTTATTATGCAGTATATACAAATGTTGGCAAATGCAATATTTACAAGGAAAACTGCTAGTTATGTGACTAACTTGGACTTTCAATGGCACCTATTTACCAAGTTTTCACCAATTGAATGGAATTGCTTTTTTTTTTCTATTTTTTAAGATTTTTCATTTTTTTTTCTACCGAGGCGCCTATTTGCTAGGTTTTCACCAAGACAACATCTTTTTGAGGATTATATCTAAATGTGTTTGGCTTTCTTCATGCTCAATTTTCCACTATTTTTTTCTGCATTTCTGATTTGTTTGCTCTTTTCTACTTTTCAATGTTTTTGGTATTTTCCAGGATCTCTTTTGACTATATACAATATATAGGATGTTTTCCATTTGATTTTCTAATACTCTTTTTCTTTATCCCCTTCCATCTGCCTCATGTGTAGAACCTTTTTAAATGAATTCTATTGATAGGTTCTTGTAATTCTTCTCCATCACAATAAGCTAATTTATAGGTGTCTGTCCCAAAAGATGAAGTGATCACAAAAGGTCCTAACCAGTTTGCTTCCCATTTTCCTTTCTTTTCTCTTTCTGCTTGATTCTTGGGATTTTTTCGCAAAACTAAGTCACCTATTTGGAATGTCCTTGATTTGATATGCTTGTTATAGGTCCTTGACATTCGGTTCTGATACATTTTCAAATGATTGAAGCCTTGTTATTGTTTTTCAACTTACAGTTCTAGTTCATGTAATCTAGCAACCCTATAATCTTCCTCACTTATTAAACCATGTAGGGATACTCTTAAAGATAGAATTTCTACCTCCAAAGGTAAAACTACTTCTGCTCCAAAGACTAAGAATAATGATGTAGCTCCTATTGGTGTTCTGATACTTGTCCTATAAGCCCACAAGCTTGGGTTTATTTGTATATGCAAATCTCTACCTGAAATGTCCACGGTTCTCTTCAATATCTTTAAGATGTTCTTATTTGTTTCTTCTACTTTTCCATTGCATTGGGGGTAATATATTGAAGATGAGTGATGTATCATGTGTAATTTTGTACATAGCTCCTTTAAATCCTTATTTTTGAAATGTTTTTCATTTTCAGTTATGATGGAATGAGGGACACCATATCTACAAATTATGTGATTTAAAATGAACAAGGATATTTTCTTTCCTATAGCAGTTGACAAGGGTACAACTTTCACCCATTTGGTGAAATACTATATTGTTGCGGTGATGATGAATTTATGACCATTTGAAGATGGTGAATAAATTATCCCTATTAAGTTCAAACCCCATTGATAAAAGGGACAAGGTGTTGTCATAGGATGAATCTCTTATGCTGGTACATGGATCAAGTTCCCATGATAATGACACTTACGACAAGTTTTAGCAAAGTGACAAGCATCCTTTTCCATGGTAGGCCAAAAATATCCTATCCTAAGAAGTTTCTTAGCTAGGGTTAAACCATTCGAATGTGACCCACAAATCCCCTCATGAATTTCTTGTAAGGCTATATTTGATTCCTCTTTCTCTAGACATCTTAAAAGAATTCCATCTAGACTTTTACGATACAATATGTTGGATTTTAAGGTATAAAGAGAGGCTTGGTGTATAAAGCTTTTCTTTTGATTCCTGGTTTGGTCTATAGGTAGGATTTGGTCTTTTAAGTAGGTATAAATGGCTCCATACCAAGGTGATTCATGTCCTATTAGAAAAAAAATGGTATGAGGATGGGTAGGGTCAAATACGGGTTGCTCAACTTCTTCTACCAGGAATTCATATCTGGTGCTTTGATCTAGTATTTGGAGAAGTGATGCCAAAGTAGCCATTTCATCTACTGCTTTATTCTTATCTCTTGGGACTTACTCAAATGTGATGAGAGTGAAATATTCCTTGAGATTATCAATCATATTCTTGTAAGGTATCAACTTGTCATCTTTGGTCTAATATTCATCATTGATTTGACTGATAACTAGTTGTGAATCTCCATAGATTTGTAGCTCTGTCACTTTCCATTCTAATTCCAATTTTATGCCAATGACCAATGCTTCTTACTCAACTATATTATTTGTGCATGGGAATATAAATTTGTATGATTTTGGAATTTTAGACCCTTGAGGAGTTATCAAAAGTATGCCTACTCTTGATCCATGGTGTGTATAGGAACCATCAAAATATAATTGCCATGTTTTTGCTTCAACATTCACAATTTTAGAATCTAGAAATTCCACTTGAATTGGATGTTCATCTTGTAATGGTGATTATTCTAATTGGTTAGCTATAACTTGGCCCTTGATAGATTTATGATCCACATATTCTATGTCAAATTCACTTAGCACCGTGACCCATTTGGCTAGTCTCCCATTTAATGTTGTTTTGCTGAGGAGATATTTCAAGGGATCAATTTTTGCAATGAGTCAAATCTTGTGGGATAACATATAGTGGCATAATTTTTGGGAAGAAAAAACTATGGCCAAACATGCTCTTTCAATGAAGGTATAGTTCAACTCATATTTCACCAATGTTCTTCTTATGTAGTATATGACCTTTTCTTTTCCTGATTCATCTTCTTGAGCTAGGAGTGACCCTAATGAATGTTTGGTCGCTGAAATGTATAGAATTAAAGGCTTGCCTCTTATAGGTGGCATCATAGTGGGAGGATTCATTAAATATTTCTTCAAAAAATTGAAGGCTTCTTCACATTTCTCATCCCATTTGAAAATTGTGTCCTTATGAAGGAGTTGAGTGAAATTATAGCACTTTTCTACTAATTGAGAGATGAACCTTCAAATAGATTGGATCCTACCTTGAAGAGATCTCATCTGATTTATATTTCTAGGTGTCTCCATTTCCATGATGGCTTTGACTTTGGTGGGGTCTACCTCTATTCCTTTTGCTGAAACAATGTACCCTAGTAGCTTTCTCGATTGGACACCGAATACGTACTTCTTTGGATTTAATCTTACTTTGAATTGCTCCAATCTTACAAAAAATTTCTCTAAGATGGGTAGATGTTCATCTCTTGAATGAGATTTAGCTAGTATATCATCTACATAGTCTTCCATGAACTTGTGCATCATGTCATGAAATATTGTCGTTATGGCCCTTTGATATGTTTCTCCAGCATTCTTTAGACCAAAAGGCATAACATTTCAACAGAATGTTCCCCATGCATAGGTAAATTTTGTCTTGTCTTGATCTTCAAGTGCTATATTTATTTGATTATAACCACTAAACCCATCCATAAGTGAGAACATTGAATGTCAAGTTGTCAGATCTACGATGGCGTCTATGCTTGGTAATGGAAAGTCATCTTTAGGACATGCAAGATTAAGATCTATAAATTTCATGCAAATTATGATATATTTGTCTACTTTTGAAACTTGCACAATGTTTGAAATCCACTGGGCATAATCAATGGCTCTTATAAACCCAACTTTCAGCAATTTTTCTAACTCCACTTTTACAAGTAAAGCTTTGTTTGGATGCATCTTCCTTAGTTTCTGCTTCACTGGTCTTACTCCTTCTCTTATGTTCAAATGATGCATGATTAAATTTGGATCTAATCATGGAATATCATCATATGACCATGCAAAATTGATTTTTTTTTCTTTGAAAAATTTGATGAAGTCCTTTCTTTCCTTACTAGATAGAGATGTTGCTAAGTGTATGATCCTTGGTTTTGATTCTGACCCAATATTTACTTTCTCTATTGGCTCAATCTAGATAGGAGATCTTTCTTCATAGTGCTCAGGTAAAGTATCCAAACTCTCTTCCTTAGGTGCCTCTATTGGGTTTTCACATTTGGAATGATTCTTTATTTTTCTCTTTTTGATCTAATGTTGCCACAATGTGGTTTTCAACATTAGATTCTTTCCATTTATTTTTTATTTTTTATTTTTTATTTTTTAAATTGAATTGAGGGTTTGTATACTTTCCTTTGTCACCTCTTCTTGATATTCCATGGTAGAAGAAGGCTCAACCACATTTAGGTATTGGGACATGCCAAGTTATCATTTAAAAATGTAGGGAGGATGGTAGGTTCAATGGAATCCCATTCGATTAATTCCAGATAGATAAGTTTCAAAGGATCAATTATTTGGTTTAGTCCAATGGGGTTTAGGGACATGACTTGGTTTGAAGGTTCAAATATTGTATTGCTTAAATCTATAATATGTTCTTATTCAAGATGTTCTAGAGAACTAAGGTCAAAATACTCCTCACTAGAATCCTCTAAGGTTTTCATTGGGTAAAAATCTCATGGATTAAACCTAGTATTTGATTCTTCCATAGCAGGTCTCCATGATGGTACATAGGGTTCTCCTACCCATTGATTTATCTCAATCTCTTGAGTTGGTACATTATCTATGACTCATTGACTAGAACTTGAGGCTTAAAACTGATTGGATTCTACAATTTGTTCTTTTCCCTTATTAGGAGTGTAGGTGTGGATCACATCAACTTCCTTATCTTGACATGACTCACTTGACAATGAGTCCCATTCCCAATTTTTTGAGTCTTCGTCACTTTGGGAGCCTAATTGTAAAATTTGATCATATACCAAGGGATACTTCTTTTGAGTGTACCCTTGTTCTAGGGTATGTGCAGGATCATGGTATGCCAAAATAGGCCCTTAAGTGGCAATGAAAATTTAGAAAATTAGGGTTAGGAAAGTTGACATAAAAATTTGAACAAGTTATCAATCTTATATAAAAAATATGTAACAATAGAATCTATAGAAAACTAAATGTAGTTTCTATGATACTATCCCTTTTTTGAAAATAAATTATTCTATATGGTGAAAATTCTAAATTTCAATGCAAAAGTATAAAAACATCAAGAAAAAGATAAGAAGTAGATGTATGTCTGACCACCTTAAATATAATCAAAAGATAATATTTTTTTATAAGATTCTAGATGTAAGTAGTAGACTCATGTTTGAATGTGACACATATTTTTTTGCAATTTTTTCTAAGTAAATAATTAATTATGATTTTTCTACTATAAAATTTTGATAACATAAAAACTCTCATGTCTAACCACCTTAACTTGGTCTAAACTTCATCAAATTAAAAAAAAATTATTTTTTTCTTGTATTAGGGAAATCATAGAATGTGAAACATATTTTATATTTCAAAAATTTTATACCATTTGAAAATTATAGCTATTTTCCAAGTAGTTTATCAATAGTATGAAAATTTCAGGAAAAAGATAAAGAAGTAGGTGCATGTCTGACCACCTTAAACACAATCAACTGATAATATTTTTTTACAAGATTCTAGATATAGGTAGTAGACTCATGTCTGGATGTGATGCATATTTTTTTATAATTTTATTTCCAAAAAAATAATTTATTATGATTTTTCTTCTACAAATTTTCCAGAATATAAAATCTCCCGTGTCTGACCACTTTAACTTGGTCTAGACTTCATCAAATTGAAAAAAGAAAATTTCTTCTTGTAGTAGGCAAAGCATATAATGTGATGCATGTTTCATATTTCAAAAGTGTTATACTATTTGAAAGTTATAGTTGTTTTTCAATCAGGACTTCTTTTTCACATCGCCATTTTTTGGCATACCATGATCCTGCACATACCCTCTAGGTACCCTAATCTAGTCTTTTCTTTTCTATCTCTCCATGTCATTTCAATGGGTTAAATGAGTCCTTCATTTCTTTTTCCTAAAGGTCCTTGTCCTTTGTATCCCATTTTTTGCATTATTTGAAATCCTTTCCCATATTTATGTGTGGGAATGGTTATATTTTGGATGTGCTTTTCATGTGCACTTGATTCCTCATCCTTATATAGCCAATTTAGGATTTCATTATCTTCTTCATCCATGAATGAAGATGTATTTTCCCTCACAAAGTGATCATTGTATTTCTAAGTTAGATTGCATGGCCTTCCATATGATTTTGGAGATAAGGGTAGATCCATCATGGATAAGGAGTATTCACCTACACCCTTTTGTTTGATTTGACATTGCTTTTCAAATTTTTTCATCATATGGTCCATTTTTTTATAATGAGCATCTTTGGTGTAGATTTGAATTGATCTAGCTTGGTCTTCTTTTTGTTTCTCAGGAGCACTCTCCTCACTAACCTTCTCCTTTCCTTTTGTCGATGTAGTTAGGTTAGTAGGACTTTGGTTATTTTCAACAACAATTTCTTTCTCTTCTTTTTCTTTTCCCTTCAAATATGGAAGATCTTTTGAACTTTTTCCTTGCTCTATTCTTTGGTAAATTGACCCTTCTTCATTATGTGGGACTAAGGAGTCATTAATAGGCTTCATGTTATTACAATATTGAAAAGGGTTTGAGTCCCCTCTTACCATCATTTCTTGTCCTAGATAGGGAAATTTGAGACATTGATGGTAGGTTGAGGGTACGGCCTGCATTTCATGGATCCATGGCCTCCCTAATAGAATATTATAAGTCAACTTTACGTCTAGGACTTGGAAAATGGTCTCTTTATGCATTGCACCAACTCTAATAGGAAGTACTATGACCCCTTTGGAAGCTCTCTCTTCATCATCGTAGGCTTTTATGGTTATCTTTTTCTTTAGATCAATAGCCTCATCAAAAAATCCTAAGGCTTTTACCAAGTTTAGGGTACAAATATTCAATCCAGCTCCTCCATCAATGAGGACTCTTTTCACTCTATTTTTGTGGATTAGGACCTCTATATGCAAGGGTAGATTTTGCAGGTGGTTTAGAGACATATCATCTTGTTTTGAAAAGGATAGACAATGGTGTGTAATGAGATGTCCTACCATGTTTTGGAATTTATCCGCATCTAAATTTAGAGGTACATTAGTTTCTACCAAGGCTTTCTCTAGAATCTCCTTATGAGTAGGTGAGATCTTGAGTAACTCTAGAATAGAGATCTGAGTAGGGGTTCTTTGCAATTGGTCTACCAAATTATACTATTTTGAAGATGAAGATGAAGTTTGATTTGGTAAGACAATTCTTGGGGCATTTTTAGGTAGAGTAATTTTTTATGCTTACCCCCTAGTTACAACATTAGATGTTGCTTCCCTTGGATTTTATTTTACCATAATCACATTTATGGTGTTTTCATCGCCACTCAAATTATTAATGGTGTTATCATAAGTGTGAGAAAAATTAACCTTTTCATTACCTCTTTTTTTGTTTTGATTGGTGTTTGATGACTCACCCTTTTCATGATTTAGGAAAGGGTTTTTGAAGGCCGTATGATCCTCATTTTTTTGAGGTCCTTCCACCTTTATCATTCCATCATCAATTAGGTCTTGGACAAGATGTTTCAATTTCATCCATTCATTAGTTTTATGTCCCTTATTACGATGGTATTCACAATGGTGAGAATCATTCCACCAATTCGGCTTAACTTGGGGTTCATACGGTCTTATTTCGGGTAAGGTAATGATTTTGTTAGCCACCAAAGTCCTTAATGCATTTTCCAATGGTTCACCTAAAAAGGTGAATTTTCTCCTTTGATACATGGAAAAGAAAGGCTTAGGCTTGTTGACATTAGAATTATTAAAGGGATTGTTGTTGGCATTGTTGTTGTTATTGTTAGAATTGGTATTATTGAAAGGATCTTTGTTTTTTTTATTTACATTATATGTCAAATTTGATCCACTTGATAAATTAAAGGGACTAGGCTTTAAGTTGTGTGCTTCCATAGCTCCATCATTCACAAGATTTTTATTATTTTTCTTCAACCATAGTTTAGATTTTGTTAGCACTTGAATGAATTTCCATGGTCTTCTATCTTTTATCTGGTGTTTCCTTGCAAAATTTCATGGCCTTAGCATGTTTCTTTTGGTCCCTGCAGTCTTTTTTTTCATGTCTATCGCTAAAGCACTAAGCATAATATTCAAAAAACTAGCCGTTACATTTAAAATCCTTTGTTTTTACCCTAGCCTTGTTATAATTTCAAGTTAACTTTTCGGGTCACTTAAAACCTTTTATTTGCATGTTCTATTTAAATGGGTTCACTTTTTGTCATGCGGTTAGGTTCTTCATGTGTTGCAGGGGTCCCCTTTATATTTCCTAAGTGCCCGTGTTTTAATTTTTCCTAAGCCCTATAGTTCCCTGCTGAAATATTTTCCCTAAGTCAAGCTTTAATTTTTTCCTATGTTTCGGCAACCTTTATTTTCCCTGGGCCCAGCACTGACACCATCTCCATCTAACAGTGGGTGTATCTTCTCAAGTGATGTGTCAGATGCATAAGATCTTGAGACGGCCATCGATTCTTTGTATGACGTAGCCTTTTTCTCATGCGGGTCCACTTGCCAAGTATTCTGATTTGGAGGTTTTTATTGGTCCACATAGTATGAGGTGGAATCTTGTCAGTGGAATTGGTCTTCTTGGCATTCAAGGTGGGTTAAAGTCCAATTTAATCTTTTGGTTGTCGTTATACCGTTAATGAAACATGCTCGACCTTTAGTGCAGCGATATAGTGATAGCTGTTGATTCTCATAAGGAAGGCAGGTGGGTCCGTTGACACGTAGGCATAGTTGGCACTATTTGATTCATCCATGTATTTGCATAGTGGCTTGTTGTCAATGGGACCTAAGCTTTCAGATGTGTCAGTGGGTCTTGATCCTATTAGTGAATCTACGAATGGCGTATGATCTCAAGGGTTTTGTCAGAGGCTTAAGATCTTCAGACGGCTGTCGATCTTCCTGATGCGGGCCCAGTCAAAGTTTCTCAATCTTTTAGCAGTCTAATAAATTTCCAAAGGCCTCGCTCATTCGCACAATAAATTGGTGATTCTCTAAATGTTTTAGCAGTTCAGTGAGTGTGTATTCGCATAATCGCTAAAATTTTTGGTAGTATTGTAAAGTGTTTCGCGAATTGGCGGAAGTCTTATGTTGCTTGTTCACTAGATGTGGGGCCAAGGCTAGATGTTTTCCTATAGTCACCAGTTCGCAAGGTTAAAGGTGGGTTAAGATTTTCATCCCGCGAATAGAAAAAGCATTGTTGCATGATCGCTAAATGTAAACCAGGATTCCTTGTAGGGTTGAATCATAAAAGACCACGAAAGGGAGCAATCAAATGATCAGGACTTAAAGTTGTTTCAAATTCAAACGTGGATCACCAATTCACTACAAGTGCCATAGGGTGACCGTTGTTTTTTCAAATTTAAATTTTTTGCAGAGGCTTTCCAGCGATAGGAAGTCCCAAAATTGAATGTTTTCATAGCTAATTTCGATTGGTTTGGTGGTGCTTGTTATTACTGTGTGGTCCAAGGTGTGTCGTGTTCGTCTGCAGGGTTTGTACCATGCTATTTTTTTTGCTTGAGGCATGTTGTAGGTGGCCAAAGGAGTTGACATTTTGGATTTTTTTGTGATTCTCAGTACCTTCTCAGTGAGATTTTCATGATTGAGGATCAATCCGGGGCTTGTCTTCTCCTAGTTGCCTAGGTTTCTTCCCTGCAATTAATTTTTTACCATTTCTAGTGGGTTCAGTGGTTGAAACCCTAACCCTAAGTCATACGTATCTTGTTGCATTCTCTTTGAGAATTCCAAAATGAATAGGGAGTATATATTGTAGAAATTTTGATTTTGTGTGGGTTCCAAAACTTTCTTTGGTCCCAGGCTAGTTGTTCATGGTGTTTTACTAATAGAGGAGCTAGATTTTGTGTCTTTTCCTATCCTTGTGTTCTTCTGATTGTGTATTGATTCTAAATATATTAATGAGAATGTTATTGAGTTCCAATCTTGCATTTGTGTATGTCTTCTTGTTTTGGTTCTAAGCTCATCTATGTTAGTGTCACAAAGTTTATTAGCATATGGTAAACAAAGAGTATTGTGAAGTCATCTCTGAGTTCCTAACAAAGTTAGGATTAAAGTCTTTTAGGTGGGTTCAGTGAGTTTGCAACCAAGTAGGAATCTGATGTCCTTGTGTCTGAGGGAGAGGGGTAATAGGAAAAGCACTTATCCTAGATTCAATTGTGTTTGAATTAAGGTATTCAATTGATGTATGTAATTGGGTGACTCTTTTCCCTAGGTTAAGGCATTGGTCCATCCTCTAGAGGCATTTCATTGTTGTCAACCACACACACACACATTCAAATGATAAAATCTTACATCAGTTAGTAATGAGTATATTGATATAACATTTTGGATTCCTTTATAGAAGTGAATCAAGGGTACACCTACCTGAGCATTAAGGCTCAAAGTGTAGGAGGATCTCTTTTGATCCTTGTTAATTGGCCCTCTTCTTTTATAGACTTTGGAGTGGTGATAGAGTCAAAGCATTATTTAAGTTATCCATCAAAGTATAAATCTGCAAGTTGAAGATCAAAGGGAACTCCCAATAGATTTATCATTGTGATTGTTGGCTCCTTTATTATTGTTATAATTAGATACTTAATGATTATCATTAGTGTTGGTATAAGGTTTATTGTCTTTGAACAATTTGATCTCTCCCCTCTTAACCAAAACATCTTCAATTTTAATCCCATTCTCAATAAGTTTTTCAAAATTAGGGGGACATTGAAGTTGGAGCCTATAGTTCATCTCCCCATTTAGGTTATTCATAAATATTTCCATTTTGTCCTTTTCAGCGATGCTTCATGGATATCTTTCAAAAAAATGTTCTCCACCTTTGAAGGAACCCTATGAAAGATTCACCCTCTCTTTGTTTAGTGTCACATAAGTTGAGCATGGTAATCTCGTGTTCAATGTTGTAAGAATAATGGGTTACAAATTTGGAGGCTAATTCCTTGAATGTCTTTATTCCTTGCAGATGTTTGGAAAACCATTCCATCGCTTGACCTCCTAAACTTCTTGGAAAGAGTCTCATTAAGTATGTGGTATCATGCATAAATTTGATGCTTAGAATGAAAAACTCTCTAAGGTGAACCTATGAGTCCGATTTACCTGTGTATTTGTCATACTTAGGAAAGACTACATTTATCAGAAAGGGCACCATAACCAAGCTTTTGTCAAAAGGAAATGGGCACAAGGCCTCGATAGAGAATGGCTTAGGTTCAACTACTTTCTTCATTAGGTCAATCTGTACTTGGAACATTTTTCAATTGTTTTCCCATTACACTCATCAGAATATCCTCTGCTTGGTTTTTCTTAAGTTGGTCCACATCATAATCATGTGGAAGTTTTACCCCTGTTTGGGCTAGTTTTAGGAAAAAGTTTTCCCTATCTCTATCTATTAATTTATCCATGACTTGAAGAAATTCATTGTCTTGAGCTGATCGATTAGCTCTTTCTTCAAGTGTTTCCTTAGGCCCTTGGTTGGTGTTATTGATATTTTCATTGTTTCCTCCATGATGGTAATCGTGAAATGTGGAGTTTCTATCCATTGATTCAATTATCTTCTAAAACAAATTTGAGAGACTATCCCCTTGGTTGTGATTGTTGAAAGAGCTTTGATATTCAAATTTAGGGACCTCTTTTGCAATGCAAGTTTCATCTTCTTATAAAGATAGTTTGAGTTTATGAGAGCATGTAGAAACCAGCATCTAACAAGGTTTTATTTTGAGTCATTTTTCCCCACTTTTGTAATTGTTTTCTTTTATGAAGAGATTTAACAATATAAGATGAATCTTCAAATAGATATCTCTTACTTTTTGTATGTATTTTTCAACCAAAGAAATCACAAGTACACTTGTTCCTTTTAACCCTCTACACAAAAAGTGTTTGAATTTGTAAGGATGTTATCATGGGTTTTTGCACAAAAAGATACTCTAAACAATCTACCTAGTTCACAAGTTGGTTCGTAAACATAGCTCTATAAGGTAAGATTTACTATTTTAACAAGGTTTTTAATCAAGATTCCATTCAAAATGGACATTAAGTTTTCATCCTCCAAAATTAGGAGGCTTCCCACCACCGGTATGTCAGAGTTTTGTGCAATCCCGAAGGACTACACGAGGAAGTTTGAAAAGCTTAATATCCTTTTGTCACATGCCCCATTAAGGATGCATGTATTTTATTTTAGAGTAGATTGGATTTTTACGCAAAAATAAAATGTATCCCACTTAGGGTTGTCTCTCTCACCGACCTTATTAAGGAAAATCTCGGGAGGTGAGCCCACTATAGATCTAGCATGTTCATTTTGAAAGCAATAAAGTGGAATATAGAGATAGGTTTTGGGAGTTTGATTCACCAAAAGGTGAAGATCATATCCCTATATATTTCTCAATTCCCCAAACATAATTAACAAGTTTCAATTGCCAAACCCACTAACTAATGGGAATTGAGTATTTCTACTCTTTTCCACAAACAAGGGGTTGTTCAAATTTAGTGCTTGATTTACGTAGCCTTTCTTTTAATCAAAGAACTTGATATTTTTGGCATTTTGATTCACTTAGAAAGTGAAGAGCATAGGCCTAGTATCAAATCCCTCAAACAATAATAGGTTGCTTTAATTACTAGATTTTATAATTGACAAGGCCATAATTTAAGCATAAATTCACCAAGTTTTAGGCTCACCTTGTTTTGAAGCTAGCTAAGGCTAGGGGAATTTTTTATGAATTTTCCATTTTTATGCTCACCTAGTGGTGATCGTTCCTTTCCATTCACTTCTCCTCCAACAAGTTAGTCAACACAACTAGCCAAAATGAAGAAAACAAGAATAACTTTTAATTTAAGCCCTATTTATCAAATTTTGACAAAAATTGATTAAGGCAAGTAAATCCAATTTAATGATATGAACTTTGATTTATAAGATTCTACAACTTTCAAGTATTGTTCATATACCTCATTTTCTTGTTGAGAATCTTCCAAAACTAGCTTGATGTGTGCAATGTTCTCCTCCTTAATCTATTTAGTCAAAGCCTTCCCTTCGTTGTTAAATCTGGTCTCTAGTTTTTTTTTGTTTTTTTATGACCAATCATCTTGTAGACATGGGGAAATCATTTTCTGCAAGTTAGATTCTGTCAATTCTTAATTTAATTGAATACGTAATAGAATCTATTGAAAGCGCTACTAAAATGATTGAACACGCTATTTAACCAATTAGACACGCTGTAGAAAATTATTAAAATCATAGGAATAGAAATTGAAAGTGCTAACAAACTAAGAAAAGGTCTTAAAAGAAAGTATTAAAAGTGCTAGAGAGTCAGTGTACACGCTGAAAGAAAGAAGACAGAAACAAAAGGATTTAAAAGTGCTAAAACTCCAAGTAAAGGCACAAAACTTTGTCGTAGAAGCGTTGTTTCAAAGTTTAAATACACTGGATAAACTCACATATGTGCTAGAGAATGTCTTAAATGTGTTCTGAAATCTGCAAAATAGAGAGTAAAAACAAGATTTGCTAGAAAAAAATCAATCTCTCCGAATTTAAAAATTTATGAGGCCTAATGCCCCATGGTGGGTGTCATTTTGTGTGCTAAGGATAGCACCTTCATAGGGTTAGTATTGCAAATAAATGAATAAATCAACTAAATTACCACAAAGAGTAAGCTATTTAAGCAAATAATTGATAATTAAGCACTCTATGGACCTCTATTTAGGGATGCTAATGCAAAGCTCTCAGAAAGCTTCCATTAGTGATAGTCCTAAAATGAGAATGAATGATAAACAAAGCTAAAATTTCAATTCCAAATGAAATTACACCTATTTGGCTCTAAATTTTCCTTTCTAGCTATAAATTGTAAGAGGTTTAATGCTATTCTCAGATTTTGTGGATGATTAATGCTTGAATTATGCCTTGTTTTTATAGATTTTGGCAAGGGTAGGGGGAGTAGTTGATTTGATAATGATTAGGTGAGGGTTAAGTCCATGGTTCCACCTTTGGAGACCATTTAAATATTTTGTCCTCAAAGCTTGGGACCAAAGGACAAAATAAGTGGACAAGATGCATTCTCCAAGTGAGTGATTGAGATTCGATTTAGGCTTGATCCATGTGAGCTCCATCCTTAGATCCTATTGGTTGATGAATTTTCCTCCCATTTGGTGGTTGAGGGAAAATAGGATTTAATTAATTAAATTTAATTAAAATATTTAGTCATGTGTACCCCTTGAATGGGTTGATTTGATTTAATTGAACTATGTAATTAATTAGATTAATTACAAAATTTATTCGATTTAAATTGATTTTATGGATTTTGATTTTCAATTAAATTTGGATTATGGCTTCATTGGAATTTTGATTTGATAAATACTTGGTTTGATTTAATTGCTCTGATTTTGCCTTGATTGTTCACTTGATTTGACTTGTCCAATTTCAGGTGATTACAAATATCAATGATGCCCTCATGATTCCTAAGGCTAGGAACTATGGAAAATAAAATATTGGTGACTCTTTTGTCCTTAGATACCCCATCTTATGGGTTGAAAGCTAGGAGGCCCTAGAATCATCTATGGTTAGAAGGAGCCACAACATGAACTTTCTGGATGGGCTCTTTCATGTCAAGAAGTAAGACAATTTGAAGTGGTTTGTAGATTATTTGAAGGAGGAAGATATTAAAGTTTTTTAAGATGATATGGAGGGTGATGATTTTGTCCTACTGATCATCATTACTAACACTAAGAGAGATGATAAAGAAGAACCTCTGATGGGGCTTCCTTACTCGGATGTTGGACCATTCTTTCATGGTGGTCATCCCAAAATACAGGTAAAGCAATCCAATAGGGATAAGTAGATGCTAAACAAAAGTATGTAAAGATGGTAGTAAAACCATATAATCATAGTGTCTTTACTTAGTTTATTATCAGTAGTATTACACAGATTAAGTAAAATTACTATAGTTAGTTCTACTTACCAGTTACATAAGATTGTATAATCTACTCCGTTTGCTACTGATCACTAATGCTTTTGGGGGGTTAAAAATAGGAGTTGTTAAGTTTGCAAAAGTTTTAATATTATAATAGCTACTTATATTACTCATGTTTTTATCATAGTAGTCGTCAAATAATACATATTTAATTTCCAACTAGAACATCTAAAAGTGTTTTTTAAACAATACGAAGGAGTAAATTAATTACTAGAATCTGCTAAAACAACTTTTCTCCTTTATGAAGTATATCAGGATCCTTCTCTTCTTTTGCTTAAATATTTGTATTCAGAGATGAATTTTCTACCTAATCAATTGAACAGTGTACTGTAAACATGCAGATATTATCGAGAACCTTTAAATCATATGAAGTGGTATGTTTTTTTCTACCTTTCTCACTAAATTAGGCATAATGATAAGTTTTGAACAAATCATCATTTAAATTGAACCAATTTATAAAGAAGAATAGGTAACTACTATAGCCCTATAATGCTCACATTTTTCAATTTACCATCTTAGCTTATATATATTGATATAGCAATTAAAATGTAGCTATATATATATATATATAATATATATATATATATATATATATATATATATATATATATATATATATATATATATATATATATATATATATATAATATATTATATATATTATGATAACCCTATAATGTTATATATATAGAGGTGCTTTTAAAATATCAAATATATATATATTCATTTAATTTGAGATTTTCTCATATACTTCTATACAAGTACATACATTATATATTTGGATATTGAATCTTAAATGTTTATAAATTCAAGTATATATATATATATATATAATTTTTTACATATAATTTTTTATATATGTTTATATATATATATATATATATATATATATATATATAATATATATATATATATATATACATATTTATATTTATACACATTATATATATATATATATTATATATATATATATAATTATATATATCTATATATATATATCTATATATATATATATATATATTATATATATATATATATATATATATATATATATATATATATATATATATAATATAATGTGTATATATAAATATGTATATATATATATATATATACATACATACATATATATACATATTTCTAAATATATTGTAAGGGTTGCAATTGATACCATTATTTATATATTTGTGGTTCTTGGATACCTCTATCTCTAAGGCTATTGTAACTTTCACGGTCATATATTACATATATATCATTCCTACACTATTATATTTGCTCCCATGGTCTTTCCTAGGAATTCTAAAACTCTAACAAAACAATTAGATCCTGATCAACATATACAATTTTATTCTCTACTTTCACCTCTCCAGAACCTTGTAACCCCTTGTATCTCTTCTTTAAATGGAAGAGTATCCCAAGCATTAAGTTTTTGAAGAGGCAGTATAGGGAAAGTCATTTTATGTAATACTTATAGAAGCCATCTCTCTCTCTCAATAGGTCTTTCCGCCAGATTTTTTTTACTTCTCTGAAAGATTGACAACCCCCAATAAGTTGAAAGGATCTAAGCCTCAAGTTTCTTTCGATGGCATTATTACTATTAATAGACTTAAATCTATCATGCTAAGTACCCATGCTTGACCCTTAGGGTTGTGTTCATGATTTTGGTGATGGAATTCCTTACAAATGATGATCATTATCGAGTTAATTTTGATATACCAACAATGTTCATAGCCTCGTCCATCCAATTAGACCCAAGGAAATTTGATAGTGGAAGGATTTGTGCCCGTATTTTTCAAAAGTAAATATCTAGGTGGTTTAGATTTAGTTATTCATAATATCCAAGGAGACCTAACAATAACAACACCTAGATTCTATAATATTCCAATG